>CM014735.1:8749248-9031748 GCA_004329165.1 Spatholobus suberectus
ATTATCAGGAAATTAACTATTGAATTCCATGTGTTACTTAATTACCTTCCTTTTTTTTATCTCTTTTATTTTGTTTATATTTTAAAAAATAGAGAGGCACAAACTCTCTCTATATATAATGAAAACACCTATTTAAGTTGGTAAAATCATCACAAAGGAAAAAAGGTTGTAAACTCACAAAAAAATAATGAAAACACCTTCCACAACCTTTTTTATTATTGTTTTTATTCTACAACCTTTTTCCTTTGTGATGATTTTATCGATTTAAATATTAGATATGTGTATATAATTAATAAAAAAATAAAGTCAAAGCTTTTTGGGCAAACCAATAAAAGGGAATTGTCACAAGTAAATAAAAATAAGCACTGTAAACTTAATTTTAATTACTATGCGCTTCCCTCAGTGGAATTGGTCGACCATCTTGACGCCTTAGTTTAGTGCCACAACACAAGCAAATAGAAAATGAAGGAAACTCTTGCTGTGCCAGAGACTCTTCCAAAACTTGGAACAAGGTAAATCTTCTTTCATTTTTTGTGATAGAAATTTGTATTATGTTTTCTTGTTTTTATTGTTTGAAATAAATAATTACATTATTTTTTAGATACTTATTTGTTAAAAGTGAGATATTTAAATAATTATTTATTAGAAGTCAAATATTTAAGTAATTATAAAGAAAGAAAAACTTCGATTGAGAAGTCATGGATTTATGCTATTTGCCCTTTTCTATGATTGTATCTAACTTTCAATTTATATGCTTGTCTTTTAATTTCAATTTTTTTTAATCAATGATGTTATTGTAGAGACTAGGAGCATTATGGGAAAACTTTCTACCATTGATGCATATTATTAAATACTAGGTAATTATTCTCTTTTAGGTGATGCTAATTTTTATGATATTCTTACATCTTTAGAGTTTATTTTTCTGTTACATTTTATCAGTGATATCTTATCAATTACCCATGAATTCACCCATGAATTTGATCATGTTTTACAATATAAGCATCAAGATATATTGAATATCTTTGGCTTCACTACTAAATCTTTGATCCAAAGAATGTGGGAATCAAGTTGTAAATTTTTCAAGGAAACCATATCATTTGGAGAGAATCATGAAATCAATATTTTTGAGATGATTGCCTTGTATATTCCTAAAAGAAAATGAGCTCTCCAAAATGTTGACCATCTTACAATTGAGCATTATTATCATATTAATTAATTCATTGCTACACTTATACTCTAATGCAAAAGCTTAAGAGTAGATTTTGTGATAATATGATAAATGCTTTACTTTGAGTTCAACTTTAAATCCAAAAGATATTTACAAATCACTTAATATGGAGAAAAATTGTGATTTGACAATAAAGTTTTATTCCAATGATTTTTCCAAACAAGAAAAGTTACATTTTATAATACAAGTTCAACATTATGAACTTGATGATTCTTTTCATTATGAATTGAGAAATCTATTAACAATTTTTGAGCTAAGTCTTAGTAAAAACAAGAAAATATTTGATTTATCCTTTGATTGATCGTTCAATTCATTTGGTATCGACTCTTCTTTAACTGTTACAATTGAGAGATCATTTTTAACTATAAAGACCAGGGAAAAGAAAGGCATGATTTTTTAAAATAAAACATAAATTAAAAGAGAGAAAGGGAAGAAGTTAAATAAAAAAAAATGAGAGTGTGCAATTGAGGGATAAAATTTCAACTATGAAATAGAAAGAGTGGGATTTATTATCGCATGCAGTTAAGGGATAAATATCTCTAAAAAAAGTGAAAACTAAAAGAGTTTATCACCATTTTATATTGTTATAGATTATGAAAGATAGATTCGGAAATAAGATGGAAGATCAAATTCTATATTAATAAATTTGTTGATATGAAAGAATGATGTATTATAACTATTATAATTAAATGTTCATTTTTTTTCAACTCCTTTTAATACATTTCTCAATCTGTCCCTAATTACCGGTGAATACATGCGACTATACTTTTTATGGACAATAATTTTATATTCGTTGTGTCTCGTATAAAATGAGTGTGTACTTCGCAAAAGTATACTCCAAACTAACATAAAAAAACACACATTACGATCGCCAAGGCCAAGCACACCATCGAGAAAAGAGTCCTTTTCTTTCCTTAAAACATTAGGTTTAATTTATAAAATTGTGAGCTCAACGCTTAAAAATGAAATAGTTGTCTTTTATTTTATTTAATCCTTATAATTTTCAACCACAAGTGACCTTTTTGTACGATCAGGTCTTTTCTTTCGTTTTTTTAACAGATAAAAACAAAATATAAAAACCAGAACTAAGCTCTTACAAAGCCCATAGTCTCGTGGAATAAAGAGGCTGCTCATGTTTTTCTTTTTGACAAAAGAAGCTGTTCATTTCAGGAGCGGTGTGGAACAATGATATTTTTGTTGTATATTCATATAATCTAATAATTGATAAGTGTATGAATTAATTCCCTGTGTGCTTACTTTCGTTTAACATAACAAAAAAGAAATGGCATATATTAAACCTTTCAACCTAAATATTAAACATATATTACAAAATCTCATCATTAATTACAATTCATCACAGCAAGTTAATTATTAAAAATAATTATAATGTGAAACTCTTTTGGCTCCGTCAAATCTATTTAACACTTCTTCACATCATTTATATTTCTTCTGAATGATAAGTTTTAATTTGTTTAGAAGAGTCCCTTTCATTAAATAGAGTCACATGACAAGTTTGGTCGAGGCATTGGAAAACCTAACTGAATCTAATTTCGGGTAAAGGTCCCGTTTTCATTATCAGTGATTTACATGGTTTTATAAATGTGCTTACTCAAACCATGGTGCGAGCACGTAGCAAATCATCAAAGACTTATGGCTTCTCCATCCTCCCCCAACCATCCTTATTAGTGCACGAATTGACTTCGAATGAATCTAAAATTTAAATTATGTCTATGAATCTAAATTTATAAGTTTAAAAATATTAAGCCGTTAAAAAAAATAATCTAAAACATAGAAAAGTTTCCATGTCGAGTGAGAAGTAAGTCGATTAAATACCACACTTAATCCAAAATTTAAGACGTTATATATATAAGTCTTTTCTATTTATATATTAAGCAACTTGCTTATTCTTATTTAATGTGAATTTTTCATTTATATCTAATACTAAAAGAACTCTTTTAAAATAGAAGCTTCACTTATATAAAATTACAAAATAAATAATTTAAAAGTTCTCTAAAACTTACGCAACGCCTTCAAAATTACCGAATTCGTATTTAGGTTCCAAACAATGCACAATTCAAGAATGAAAAACATGTTTTTCCTACCTTTTTTGTCAAATATTTTTAATTACGGTGATGAAATTATCATGAGTTTGAGAAATAGAAGTTTAAATTTACTTTATATTTCAAAATTACATTGTCATCTAAATACAAATTGTCATGTATGATAAGTTTGTTGACTTTTATAATAATCCTTATATCCTTATCATTTTCCTCTCTATATATAAATTAGAATAACTATCTTGAACGAGAACAATTTTAGTTGCTATTCTTTAACGAGATCAATTTTAGCTGTCATTCTTCAATAAAAATGTTTTTAGGATTTTTTTTAACCTCTTATATCTTTCAATCTATCATTTTCAATGTCTTTAGTTTTAAAATTTAATTTCAATATGTTTTTTTAAATTATCAATAATTAAAAAATGACATTGTATTACAATAATTCTTTATTGTAAATTTAAAATATAATCTATATGTTCAAAAATATTTATTTATTGCGAAATTTAACAATAATATAATTTATATATTCAGAAGTATTTATTTATTATAAATTTAAGTTGTATAAAACAAATATTTATTTTGTGCAATACATTGGTTAAAATATATATAAACATGTAAAATTATCTTCTTTCTCAGGCCTCCACTCTCTCTACTCTCCCTTACATTTACTTTTATTTAAATACTCTCCTTTCATGAAGAGGTGGACTTCACTGTCTTAACATACATCTGACATATCCTTTTTATGCTTTTAATATCAACTGAACGGTTTAATAAACTGTAACTGAATATTAGAAACCAAATTCAAATATATATATATATATATATATATATATATATATATATATATATATATATATATATATATATATATATATATATATATTATCTTCAACGAAATTATTTTTAGGAATTTTTCATAACCTTTTATCTCTTCAATATATTATTTTCAATAGCTTTGGCTTTACCTTGAATTTCAATATTTTTCTAAAAAATTATCAATGATTAAAAATAATATTGTGAGGTATTTATCATAAATCTAAAATATAATTTATATGTTCTAAAATATTTATTTATTACAAATTTAATTATAATATAATTTATATATTTAAAATTATTTATTTATATAAATTTTAGTTATATAAAATAAACATTTATTCTGTACAATGCACAAACTAAAATACTAGTTACCATAAAAGTCATACCAAAAATGGTTTGAGATTCATTAATAGTTTAAAAACTTTTTCATTGGCAATGTTTACATACTGAACTCATAGAAAAACCTTTATCTTTATTATATGTTTGATCATCTCAGTTGTTTATTTCTTTTAATCAGTCTTTTTATATTTTTATTTTTAAATTAAATTTCAATAGTTTTCTTAAAGATATTATCTATAATTAAGAAAACCTTATACTACAATTTAAATTATTTATTATAAATTTAAAATATAATTTATATATTTATAGATATTTATTTATTATAAATTTTATATAACTAGTATTTTAGCCTGTGCAATGCATAGAATAAATTTTTATTTTATATAACTAAAATTTATAATAAATAAATACTTTTGAATATATAAATTATATTATAATTAAAATTTGTAATAAATAAATATTTTTGATCATATAAATTATAAATTAAATTTATGATAAATAATTTATATTTTGATACAAGGTTATTTTTAACTATTGATAACTTCTTTTAAAAAAATATTGAAATTTAATTTAGAAATAAAAATAAAGATGATAGATTGAAAGAAATAAGATGTTAAGAAAATTTTTTAAAACACTGTCATTGAAAATGGTCCCTAAAAACACTTTCGTTCAAAATAGTAATTTTAATTTATATATATAGAGGATTTATATTTTCAAAATACTTATTTATCATAAATTTTAAACATATAAAAATAAATATTTATCATGTAAAATGCACAAAATAAAATATTGATTATAATATAATTAACTTAGTTAATCTATTTCAATATTATAAATCTAAATCTTATAACATGTTATTAGTTATTCTTGAGTAAGAGCATTTTTAGGAATTATTTTTGAAGGAAAACATTTTTAAGAGTTATTCTTGAACGAAGATGTTTTTAAGAATTATTTTCAGTCTCATTAAAGCACATGTTTTATCCTAATCTTACATATTGAATATTTAGTTTTTTTTTTTTTATCCCTTGTAAATACATTTCTTAATTTTAATTTTAAATTTGATTTGATTTAAACAACTAACCTACAAAATTTCTTTCTCAACTATTTCAAATCATTTTTTTTTATCTTTATTCATATCCTATATTTTTTAACCGTTTATTTCTTACAATTTTTTTATCTTTATCTCTAAATTAAATTTTAATATTTTTTAAAAATTGTCAACAATTAAAATAATCTTATAATACGATATAAATTATTTATAAAAATCTAAAATATGATTTATATCTTTAAAAATATTTCTTTATCACAAATTTAATTATATAAAAATAAATAATTATCCTATACTAAAATATTCGATTGGGATATAAAAATAATCATTAAATTTAAGCACCTTAAATAAAATGTACCGAAATAATTCCGGTTAAACATTTTGGTATTGTGTGAGTCAGAGTGATTGCTTTATAAGCATTGCAACTCCATCTTCTTACCCCCACTTGCCGGACTGTGTTACGTGCATTCAGCAAGAGCGCGTGGATTTCCTGACAAATCTGCGGGCTGCGTACCTTTTATGTCATTAAATAAGTATAAATTATAACATTACAATATAGAAGTATGCGATAATAAGAATACGAAGAAAAAGAGCAAGAGAAAGAAAAACGTCATTTATAAACCCTATCATTATATAAATCCCCTCACTCTCACTCACTTCTCTTAAACACCTTGCTCTTCGCTCTCACTATTCTTCATTGCAATTGCAATTTCTCCATCATCATGGCCACCGCCACTTCCCACACCCTTCGATTCCCATCGCCCTCGCTCTCTGTCTCTCTCTCCTCGAAGCTCCCTCTCTCGTCCGCGTTCTCCGTCTCGCTCCGCCCGCGCCGCCGCGGCTCCCGCTGCCTGGTGGTGGTGGTCTCCGTCGGGCTGGACGCGAAGCCCACGGTGCTGGTCGCGGAGAAGCTCGGCGACGCGGGGCTGCAGCTGCTGAAGGACTTCGCCAACGTGGATTGCTCCTACAATCTCAGCAGCGAGGAG
The DNA here is from genome assembly GCA_004329165.1 of Spatholobus suberectus. Classification (NCBI taxonomy): domain Eukaryota; kingdom Viridiplantae; phylum Streptophyta; class Magnoliopsida; order Fabales; family Fabaceae; genus Spatholobus; species Spatholobus suberectus. The sequence goes on from CM014735.1 coordinate 8,755,723, forward strand.
CTCTGCACCAAGATCTCGCTCTGCGACGCGCTCATCGTGCGCAGCAGGCACCAAGGTCACGCGCGAGGTGTTCGAGTCCTCCGGCGGGAGGCTCAAGGTCGTCGGCAGGGCCGGCGTAGGAATCGATAATGTCGATCTCGCCGCCGCCACCGAGCACGGCTGCTTGGTCGTCAATGCTCCCACCGCCAACACCGTCGCCGCCGCCGAGCACGGAATCGCGCTCCTTGCCGCCATGGCCAGGAACGTCGCCCAGGCCGATGCGTCCGTCAAAGCTGGTGAGTTGCTCTTTCAATAGTATCTTGTCGAGTTGGAGATCATTTAGATTTGGATCCTGTTACTGTATTGTGTTTGATTTGAGACGTTTTGTGAAGAGTTTGAATTTTCTGTAATTTATTTTTTTATGCTAATGCTTTTGCGTCCTTTTGTGTAGTACATATGTGTTGGCATGCTTGAAGGAATCTTGTATTCATGGATGTTGGAGATCCTGATATGACTAAATTATAGTATATAAATGGGGGAACACCCTCAGCTTTTTAGCTAGCTTCCAAACCCAAAAATTTTAATATGATGTTAGAGTCTATCTTAGTGATTGTTGTCGAGCTTATCGGGCCACCTGCTATCAGGCCAGTATTGGATCACTGCAGATGTCTAGTTCTGCAAACTTCACGCTTGACATGTCTACTCCTCGGCGTGGGAGGTGTATTGGAGATCCTATATTGACCGGTGAATGACTGAAATAAAATATATAAGTGGAGGGTAACTCTCACCTCTTAAGCTAACTTTTGGGATTTAGTTAAGCTCAAATCCAAAAATTCTAATAATGGAACCAGATTTTATATTGCATATTTCAACTTAAAAAAGAAGTTGCTTTTCTTGATATATAAATTTGTGTGACAGATAGATCTTTCTTTTTTGTATGAGATAAGGTTATGGTTTATTCTTTGAATACTGTGTTTCTTGTAATGTTTTATTAGTATGCGTGTTGTGGATTTTGTTTCTAGTTGCTCTGGTCAATTGAGTTCGTGCTGTGTGTCCTTGTTAATCCAGGGAAATGGCAGAGGAATAAATATGTTGGAGTTTCCCTGGTTGGGAAGACACTTGCGGTGCTGGGATTTGGGAAGGTTGGCTCTGAAGTTGCTCGCCGTGCCAGGGGGCTTGGTATGAACGTCATTTCGCATGATCCATATGCTCCGCAGACCGTGCTCGGGCCATTGGTGTGGAGCTTGTGGGCTTTGATGAGGCCATTGCCTCTGCGGATTTCATCTCTCTGCATATGCCTCTCACGGCTACTACATCAAAGATGCTCAATGATGAGACTTTTGCGAAGATGAAAAAAGGAGTTCGCATTGTCAATGTTGCTCGTGGAGGGGTCATTGACGAAGATGCGCTTGTTAGAGCACTGGATGCTGGAATTGTAGCTCAGGTTCTTGCCATCTCGCATTTGGATGCACTAATAGTTTGCTTTAATAGAAAGTAAATAGTTGGGTCTCTGCTTACTAAAGAAATAATGATTGTGCTGTGTCTCTTGGTTTCAGGCGGCTCTTGATGTTTTCACTGAGGAGCCACCACCGAAAGACAGCAAGTTGATTCAACATGAGCTGGTTACTGCAACACCTCATCTTGGTGCCAGTACCATGGAGGCTCAGGTAAGATACTTAAAGCATTTGGGTATGATTATGAACACTTCCTTTTATTCCCTTGTCACTATTTTTTTAAAACTCTTGAAAATGATGACCAGGAAGGTGTGGCTATTGAAATAGCTGAAGCTGTTGTCGGGGCGCTGAAAGGGGAGCTTGCTGCTACTGCAGTCAATGCACCAATGGTTCCCTCCGAGGTACTAGAAAAAATCTTTATCCTCTTCCTTTTCATAATAAATAACATTACTTGATGATATTGCCATTGCTACTATCCTCTGTCTATATCCTTCTGAACTTCATGATGAATAACCTAACTTCATGCTCCAGCTGTTTGCCTTGAGAAAATCATTGTAAATTCATTTATTTAAATGTATAACTAGTCTCAGATATTGAAATTGATATTTGGAAGATGTTACCTATTTTCTTTAATTATTAACTTTAGCTGTTATTTGCTCAAATGGTTTAAACTAAATGCTTAATGTAATGTCAAAGTTTGGTTTGATAAATCTGATTAGAGCAATTGGAAATACATGGAAATTACACTATTAGTGTTATTCCTTGACTTTTGCTCATCAAATTTGAAATTCTGGAGTTCATTTAGTGTTCCACTTTAGTGAGCACATCATAATATAGTGTGATTCGTGAATTAAACCTGGTTTGCCCAAGGGAATGACCAATTTTGACATGCATTTCTTTCCTTTGTGAGTGCAGGTGTTAACAGAATTAAAACCATTTGTTGATCTTGCTGAGAAACTGGGTAGGCTGGCTGTCCAGCTGGTAGCAGGAGGAAGCGGTGTAAAAACAGTGAAGGCTCACTTATGCTACCTCTAGGACACCTGATGATCTTGACACTCGTCTTCTCCGTGCCATGATAATCAAGGGTCTGATTGAGCCCATATCTAGTGTTTTTGTGAACTTGGTTAATGCTGATTTCACTGCTAAGCAAAGAGGGCTCAGGATAACTGAGGAGAGAGTTATTCTTGATGGTTCGCCTGAGAATCCACTGGAATTCATCCAGGTTCAGATTGCTAATGTGGAATCCCGATTTGCTAGTGCCATATCAGATTCTGGGGAGATTAAGGTTGAGGGTCGGGTGAAAGATGGTATCCCCCATCTGACAAAGGTTGGGTCTTTTGAAGTTGACGTGAGTTTGGAAGGTAGCATTATACTGTGTAGGCAGGTAGATCAACCGGGCATGATTGGAAAGGTTGGGAGTGTTTTGGGTGAGGAGAACGTGAATGTCAGCTTCATGAGTGTAGGAAGGATTGCTCCACGCAAGCAAGCTGTAATGGCAATTGGAGTGGACGAACAACCTAGCAAGGAAACTTTGAAGAGGATTGGAGAAATTCCTGCTATTGAGGAGTTCGTTTACTTGAAGTTGTAAGATGAAATACTGAAATGGTTGCTTTTTTTTTTCTTTCTTTTTTGTGATTTGGATTGGGCATGGCTGCCGGATGTGCCCGGTTTTGATGCATCATCATCAAATGAGTGTAGCAGTAATTTTAGGGGGACGAGTAAAAGAATAATTTAGCTATGCAATTGTTAGTGTGGTTTAGTGAGTTCGTGCTTGCTCAATTTGCTTTTTTATTTGAAAATAAAGAGACTAAAAAAAATGCTTGAAGTTTAAAAGAATCATTTACTAAGAATATTTTAAATTTATTCTTGTTATTATGCGGGTAACCTAACGTAAATTAGTCAGGTAAGTTGTGAGAAGGTTCAGTGCGGGCGAGAAAGCCTGTTCTTGCCTTGCTTAGGTGAACGTGGCTTTTTAACAGATGAAAGTGGTTTACCCTCTATTTGGCAGCGTGAAAAGAAATAAAGTAGAGAGAAATAGGTTAGAGAGAAATAGAGTAAAAATGTGAGGAGGGAATTTTTTCATGTGAAAAAAAAATACTTGAGATTCTGAAGTGTTGAGACCTCACCATTAATATTTTAAAACATTCATTTTATAATAAAAATATATTATTTCAAGTAGATTTAATGAAAGGCTAGGATCCCATCTAGTGGTAATGTCATTGAAGAGGATCCAGTCTCGAAAATGTGAGTTGTTTAGTTGTAGAGAAATAGAGATAAAATAAAGTAAAAATAATATTGTATGACTATTTGGTTTGAGTGAAAAGAAAAGGAAAAAATTAGATTAATATTACCTTTTTTTTGGGTCCTTATGTATATCAAGTTTAGAACAAATGAGACTTTAATAATAAACTATTATAAAACAATAGTAGACTAATGTTGGATGTTAGTGGGTAAATGAGATTGCAATAGTTTATTATCTATTTGTAATAGTCTACTATTGCCTGGTTGTTATAGATTGAGATTTGTTTCTCACCTCCGCGACGTTTTTGAGTAGCTATCAAAACGATGTTTTTTTTATTTGTAGGTATTTTTGTCAACTTCTACCCCAATAGTTATTTTCACACTATTTCCACCTATTTTTGAATGGAAATAAACAATGGCCAGCTCCACTTCTTTCTTCTCCCCCCTTCTTATTTCTACACTATCAAACATATACAACTTATTTTTACCTCCTTGTTGTTTTCCTCTCACCCCAATTTCTACTATATTTCTATGGTGCCAAATAGGGAGTTATGTGTCTTTTGGGTGAGTGGTTACAAAATTTAAAATAAAATTGATTTCATAAAATTAATTTTAGTTAAAATTGATTTTGAAAGGATGAGATTTATGTTTAAATGTTTTTATTTTTAAAGAAGTTAGTATTAAAATTTAGTATACAATTTTTGATTTAATGTAAAGAGGAATGCTAGTAATATTTTTTTTAATACTCTCTTTCTAACATTTTTTATCTTTACAAAAAGAAAAAAGAACTACTATGGTCAACCTATTGATAGGAGGTTGGGGATAGTTTGCATGAAAACTTAGATTATATCTTCATTGTCGACATGTACACCAAAAATTTATTAGAAATTATAAATTTTTGTGGATCTCACTTCTAAATTAGGAAAAAGATTTATTAATGAGAAATGAGATCTATCAAAATTGATGATTTCTAATAAATTTCAGTCGACAATAAGAGAGTGTTAAAAAGAATCTAAGAAATAGTATTGCTAGCACTTCTCCTAATGTAAAAACTACTTAAAGTTGTTTTCATTTAAAAGTAATTTTGAATTCAGAATCTATTATGTAAAATCAAACATGTAAATACTTATCTAAATTTACATTAAATGATATCTTAACATGATTTTAAATAATCTAACATGAATTCAAACACGCAATATGTTAGTTTGGAAACATGTCCGACACAAGTTGAGGCTTGAGACATGATACCTTAAGACAGGAGGACAAGAAAGCATAGCTAAATATACGCTTCTGTTTAGGTCCATCTCAGCTCACTATATTTTTCCCTCTTGATAAACTTTTAGTATCCAAGATAAATTTATTTCTATTTACACCCTTTCTATTATTTTATTTCAATATTTTTTTAATTTATTTTTATATTTTTTAAGAACTTTAACGTTAATCCTTAAGACTAATTTTAAGCAATTAAAAACGGTAAAATTTTATTAAAAAGGAAAAATATTTATTACGCTTTTACGTTTTTGATGTAATAAATATTTTATTTCTCAAATTTTTTATTATTTTTAGATGTTTAAAATTAACCTTAAGCGTTTGTTCAGTATAGATGAAAAGGAGAAGAATGATTATTGACAAAAAATAAACATTACATTTTAAAATCTTTTCATCGTTTGATGAAGTTAAAATATGTTGGAAAAGAAGAATTTATGAGCCCTACAGCAAAAAGAGTTTCTTTCCAAATTATAAAGAAAAAAAGAAATATGATAGCCTTTGTAAAAGTAAAAGACACAAATATTCTTATTTATATTATATATCATTTTTTATTTAAGATATTTATGTCATCTTACACACATTTTTTTTCTTACATTTTACTTTCTATGCAACCAAACAAGAAAAAGAAAAATTATCTTTCTTTTCATTTTCTCCCATACCAATCAACTAAAAAACCATCTCATTTTCTAAATATATTTCTTCATTTCTTTCTTTTCACTTTTTTTTTCCTAAATCAAAGATATCCTACGAACTAATGTTAACAGTACTATTTTTTAATAATTGGACATGGTAATATTTATGTATATATTACTTATACAGAAATGTCATTAACTCTTATATTATAAAATCGAGTTCTCATTCTAGAATATAATAACTTTTCTTATCATATTCTTTTCTTTATCATATATAATTTTATTATTTTTAAATTTTATTTTTATAATTATTTAAATTATTTGTAAATTTTCCTTTTACATTAAGATTTTTTCTTCAAATCTCAACTTAGTTTTTTTTTGTATTTTTGTATTGAAAATTTTATATTTCGTTTCAAATTTCAATTACTTGTATTCTTTAATTAATTATTTTTATATTTTAAAATTCACCCTCCCCCCCCTAAATATTAGCTATACTTTCTTATTTATTTAAATTATGTATTTTCTTATACTCATAATCATTTCTTTTAATTTTTGTTTACAAATTATCCACTGATAATTATGTAACTGTATGATTTTCAATAATATTAAATAGTTATTTATTTGAAAAATATTATACAGAATTATTCATAAAATTTAGGATCCAAATATCAAGAACTTATTTAAATAAACTATTGAATTTTAAAATATTTTAAAAAAACATTTATTAAATCAATTATTGATCTTTTATATGAATAAACATTTATAACTTAAGCATTAAATTTAAAATAATATCCCCACTAAAGGTGACCAGCCAAGTTTTTCGACAGAGATTAGTTATTGACAAAATACTTTGCACTTATAGCATGGTTACAAAAAAAAATAAATTAAAATATCTTAGAGAAATTGTTTCTAATATTTGAACTTGTGACATTAAGACAACAATTTTCTTGTTGCACGAACACTTGCCCTCGTAAAATCAATGTAATATCAACATAGAAGTACGAATTATATGCGTGTGTAAATACGAAATTTATTGAATTTTTTTAATATGTTGAATCCTCGTAATATATATGTATATATATATGTATGTATATGTATATATGTGTATATGTATATATGTATATATGTATATTGATATTTTAGGACATTTTGACTTTAGGTTCCTAAAGATTCTATTATCTCTATATTAAAACAATGTCATTTTTTTTTTGGTCAACCCAGAGCATGACCTCATAATTTCATTCTCCTGCTCAAAATTCCCAAACACTTCTTCCCACACTTTTTCACGTGTGTTGAACACTTTACACGCTATATTACACTTTAAAAGTCCACATAAGCAAAAATACAAAACATTTACCAACAAGAATCAAACCTTCAACCTATTTTCCTCAAGCAGCATACCTTCCACCAAGCCACATTTGCATTTTTTTATATGTAAGACAAATATAATATGTATACCATAAATACCTATTCATGTTTCTATAATTTATATGGTTCATGCGATTCAATTAATGACTCAACAATCCGATCAATTACCTATTGACCCAATAACTTTGCCTAGTCAATAACTAATATGGTTCTAATAACATTGATTTTAGATTAGGGATGACAATGTGTAGGGTTCAGATAGGGTACTACAGTACCCATTTCCATACCCGCGCAGGTAGCAACTTTAATCCCCATCTCCGTACCCACTGGATACTTATATACCCATACCTCGTACCCGCAATCCGCACTTTACTTATATTTAAAATCAATAAATTAATAAAAAAATAGAAATTAGAAAATTTTCTATAACTAAATTAAAAATTCACTCTTAAATCATTCAAACATTATCTTAAATTATCTAAACTTATCCTTAAATCATCTAAATATAACATTAAACTATCTAAACATAAAATTAAATGCATCTAAACTTAACCTTACATCATTCAAAAACAAGTCATAACAAAATAACATTAGAAGCATAGTCATCTAAGAGTACAGCAAGCAATAAGAGGGAGATGAGTTGATGAAGTGGATAACAGAGGCAAGCGGCATACATCAAATATGAAGAACAAAGATGCAACGCAACAGATACAAAGAATGGGGGAAAAAGAAATTTTATTTTTTAATGTTCAGTAACTTCAGTTGTTATATTTTATTAATTAAATTAATAAATTAATACAGAACAAAATTATAATTATTATATGTAATATTATAATTAAAGATTTATATATATATTAATATGTGTGGATATGAGGCGGGGTGGGTATTATAGTACCCATAATTGCATCCATACTTGCTAAATTTTGCAGGTAATTACCTACACTGGGACCCATTCCCATTAAGTGGGTAATTCTCTCCTTGTTGCAGATACGTTTTGCGAGTACCTATAAAGTTCAGGTACAATTGTCATCCTTATTTTAAATATCTCCTTTTCAAATTCATGTTGCTTTGCAACATTTATATGCTCAATGTAACTTCCTTCTCATCCCGCCTCTTCTTCATCTTTACCTCAACACCCCCCCCCCCCCCTCCTTCTACCTTCATTCTTATCATTCCAAACAAAATTATTATTATTATTATTATTTTTGAAAGAAGATGAAGTGAAACTTAAACTAAGTGAAATTATGATCAACAAAGTTTAAATAAAATAAACTTATAGAAACTAAAACTAAAACAAAAACAAAATGAAATTATGAAGATTAATAATTACAATTATAAAATATAAAAAATGCAGGATTTAATTATAATATATTAATAGCAAGAATATTTTTTATATTACAATCTAATTATAAATTATTATATAATTGAAAAAAGTTAATTTTTATAATAATTATTTTAAAAATCATATCTAAGGTGATTTCTAATTAATTAACAATATTTTACACTAACAATATATCAAAATTAAATCCAAAATAATTTTCATACAAAATTAAAACTAAGATAAAAATATATTATAAATAAATAATTTACTATAATTAACAGTACTTTATATATATACACACTTCATATATTCCGCAACCTTCATATTTTTACAATACACTTTTTTAATTTTTTAATTTGCATTTATTTATATTCGTTAATTTTATACTTTTGTCTGGACAAATATATTAGAATTTAAAAAAAAAATAAGTTACCTATATTTTTACTATAAAATATTAATGAAAAAACACAATAACAAATTATTTTTATGAGAAAGTTGTTTTAATATATAGATAAATAGATAGTCATAAATTATTTAGATGGATTTGTTAACTTATTACTATATTTTCATGTTATTTTAATACAAATATAAAGACAAACGGGACTCGTGCGAGAAAACAAGTCAGCATGCTAATTTTTCTATACAAGGCGCATGGAAGATAAAAAAATTTAATCTAAACCATTCAAACTTACATAGATAATTAAGATTATTCAAGATTAACTCTTCTTACCTAATTTTTTGTACACCAAAATCTTGGCCTTTAACAACTTACCCTACTGGTTGATTTGTATATAATATTTTACAAACTATGCTGCTTTTGATGCCATGAAAATCGAATTGAATGAAGTCCGAATTCTTGATTTATGAACCAGGAAGGAAAGGAAGCTCCGCTAGAGTTGGTAGGGAGATGTTGAGGTTATGTAGCGCTAAGTAGGCAGCAATACCAGCAGCATAACCTGCTAAGGCAAAGCCACTAACCTGCAAAAAGGACATAAGTGACTTCTCTCATGAACTATGCACAAATATTTTATCACATCAATTATGTCTAAGTGTACGGTAGGAAATACCTTGCGTAAGTACCAAAGGAAGTCCACCTTTTCCATCTCCATGAATGTAACTCCAGCAGATGAGCCAATAATTAATATGGATCCACCGGTACTAGCACATAATGCAATCAATTGCCAGAACTCAGAATCTTGAGGGAAAGAAGAGACGTCATACATTCCCATTGCTGCAGCAACCAACGGAACATTGTCTATTACTGCAGATATGAGTCCAATAGCACTTGCAATCAGTTTACTACTCGGGATATGTGCATCAAAGTAACTTGCTATTTCCCGAAGAATCCCTGCTGCCTCCAGGCTGCCGAACATGATGGTTAAAATTGATCAAATACAACCGGTTAACATGAGTAACTAGGAAATTTAAACATGTGTCAGGAAAGAGTATGGAATCACAGTTCATGCAAAAGAACAAGCATATGCATCTCACAATATAGGAGAAGGTAAACCAGGTAATTAATCATCTTTCCAGAATGATTAGACTTCGTGGATATCTGACCTATTAAGTGTGTGTTTGTGTAGAGGTTGCGTTAAACACAATGTGAACCCAACCTCCCATTTCCTTCTACATTTCGTGCCTTGGTAAGTGGGAATTTCTGTTTGAAGGGTTGCAAATGCCAAACCAAACACACCCTGAGTCATAGCAAATGCCCTACTACTCAAAGGGACAAACACATTTTTGTTGATGACTTCATGTGTTTTTTTTGTGTGGTGAACACGAGAACAGATCTTCGGTGAGCTCTCACGGTAGTTGGCGTTTCCGGTGGTGTCACTTACAAAGACTCTGATGCTTAAGTTAGTAAGGGTGCAAGTGCGAGTGAGAATGAGAGAGAGCGTATGTACCTGATAAATGTAAAGTCCTTTATATAAAATGTTTTGGAAGAAAGTTCTGTTAGAGTTAGGTGCCATGTGGCAGCATGTGTTTGGGTGCCTTATTACACGCTTTCTTTGCCGTTAGGCACTTTCCATGTCGTGCCGGGATAGGCATGGCCGTGTTGGCCAAGATAGTAAAGAATTGCTAACTGGGATATCCGTGATTGTGTTGGCCGGGATAGATGGTGTGTAAGTCGACTTAGGGATGTGTGTCAGAGTAACCTCCAGAATAGTTGCCCCCATGTTGATAATGCTTGGAAAAAACATTGTCGATTTAAGAGCTTAGGTCGGCCCCATAACAGTTGCCCCCAAGCCGGTGATGCTTGAGAAAAGCATCGTCGGCTTAAAAGTTTGAAAAGGGCTCCGAGATGATGTTGCCTCCAAGCTGGTAAGGATTTTGGCAGAAAAGTTGCCGGCTTTTTGGATCTGTCTTTTCATTTTATTAGACAGTTGTGCCATATGTTTGGGGCAACCAAGGCGCATTGAATGCGTATCTTGAATCTACGACGTTTTGAATTCCAAAAAGATTTGGCGGTTACATGAATCTTCACACTTGTTTTCAAATTAATAGATTTGGACCTGACCATGATATGGGCCCATATAATATATGCTTTAGTTTTGATTTTTTATTACGGTTATTTGCATTTTATTACTATGGCCTTCTTTCTTCTTCGCGAGAGCTCCTTTCTGTCTCTTGCAACTTCCTTTTCCGGTGAGAAATATGACGCTACCTACTCACACCGTTCACCTTCCGACACTGTTCATATTATGTTCTTTCCTATACTAAGATGGACCCGTGTAGACACAACACTCCATCTTCTGTACGCGGTAGTCGTGGTGGTTGCCCAGCAGGTTTTGCTGCTAACTAATTGTTTCAGTCTCTAGCGCTGCCTCCATCTCACCGTACTGGCCAACAAAGGTCTTCCAAAGGTTGTGAGGACGCCATAGACCACACCGGTTCTTTAGTTGTTCCTATTGCTACTCGTGGTGGGATAGTCGTCTGGGGTAGGGAGGATAGACAAAGGACCACGAGGAGAACTGATGAGCGACCCTTAACAGCCGACCCAAAAGAACCATCGCCGCCAGAGGTCATTATTTGCCTCGAAGTTCCAGAAAAATGTCGGAGCCACCTGAAAGCCATAAGGATGCCATACAGCCCTGACAAGGTGCTGGAATACGCCAAAGTCTACGGGGAGTTTCCGGATTTGATAAGGATTTCCTCTGGGCTAGGGAATACTTCTAAGGTAACTACGTCGACAAAAAGAGGCGCCGAGGTTGTACCGCAGTCAAAACCGCAGACAACCGAATCTGACCCTTCTTCTGATATTTTTGGCGGGGAGATGGGGAAAATTGTTAGGAACATGGAGACCGCTCTAGAGGACTACCATAACGCAGCGAATCTAAATGTAAATTGGGTAGATAAGGAGGTGGCCGAGACTCGGTCATGCTTTAACCAAGCGACATTAGACGCACTGGTGGGTTGCCTGGAGTTGAGCCGAGACACTGTCGATCTGTCCTTTGACGTAGTGGCTCTTGGGGATGATGGCCGGATTTGCTCTCAGGGTCGGAAGGATATTATGGGGACCCCGTTAAATGAGGCTAAAGCTGCAACGGCTGGGTATTTATACCTTGATTTTCTGCCCATGTATCTAACGTTCTTTGAACATCTCAGAGTCAGGCTACCACTCATCGACTTCCAAGTGTCCATATTGAATTTTCTTAACCTTGCCCCTTCGCAACTCCATCCAAATACTTGGGCATTTATTGTGGCATTTGAAAATCTGTGCAGCTGGGAGGGGGTTGTATGTACCCGAAATTTGTTTTTATATTATTTCACTCCCATCTGGCATACGTATGACAACAAATTTTCTTCTGTTTCCCTCCGAAGTGTCCGGGGTCGGGCCCTACTAAAGCCTTTCCAGGATTCCTGCAAGGAATACAAAGACAAGTTTTTCTTCCTTTGCCCTTGTACAGAGAGTTGGGATGCTTTTTTCATTGTACGTGATGCTGGGGAAAACGTAACCAAGCCTTGGTTTCCATTATACTGGTCGTATGACCATTATTGCTTGGATTCTGGTCAATATTTGGTCTGGGATGGCAATCTAACCCTGGAGGAGACCTAGGCTTGGAATCATTTTTTTGGGGTGATAAAGAATTTACAAGACCGGATTTCGTGTCAATGGTTGATTGGCACTACTCCTTCAAAATACTGGCAAAATTTTGGTGTGTTTGTGTTAAGATTCCACCAATTTAACTTCTGTTGTTTTTGCATTTTATGCATTGCTTAACCGAGCTCATATATTTTGTTGCAGACAAAATGGTGAAATCAAAGATGGCCGACTTTGCATTGGCCTTTCAACAAGAGAAGGCGTTGAAGCCAAAAGAGCCGAGGAAGGCTAAAGGAAAACAAAAGGCTATTGTTGCTAAGAAGCCTAAGGTTCCTGCCCCCTCTGTTCATGCCGCGACCAAGGGAATTGTCATTCGGGAAGCTGTGACCAGGCTTGCACCAACTTTCGTTGAGCCAACTTCCATAGGGATGGTTCACTTCGCGATTGATGTGTCGGCCGGGGTTTCCAATGTTATTTTTGCCGATGTACCCTAAGTTGCTCGAGCTATCGAGAAAAGAGCTACAAGCAGCAACACACAAAGGGATGAGCTACCAACGAAGAGGCGTTGGGATGACCAACCTCTTCTTTCTACTGTTAAGAAGGCCAACATGCAAATCTTAGCCGAAAAATGCGGTTGTTTTTGAAGATAATATTATGGACGAGGTGAGCACCATGCGGGGTGAGTTGAGTGCCATGCAAGGTGGGCTTGAGGGCTTAGCCTCCCTTTTCAGCCACGTTTTGTGGGTATACTCAATACGTGTTGATGAGGGAGGCTTGTAGCGATAAGAATCCTCTAGATGTCTTGGCTGAGAAAGATGTTATTACACAGCTAAAACAAGCTAAGGAAGGAGTGCGCAAGGCCAAGGAGGAATCCGACCATCGTATCACCAACCTGGAGTAGGATTTGCGAGCTATAAAGGAGCAGCTGGGGTGACTGTGTTGACCGGGATAGATGGTGTGTAAGTCGACTTAGGACTGTGTGTCAGAGTAACCTCCAGAATAGCTATCCCCAAGCCGGTGATGCTTGGGAAAAACATTGTCAGTTTAAGAGCCTAGGTCGGCCCTAGAACAGTTTTATTATTGATTAAAATGCATGAACACATGGTTATTGTCCAAAACTTATCATGGTAGAAAAACTAAAGTATGTTTCCTCACTACCTGCTAACGGATAACAGAATTCCTAGGAAAAATAGTGCTCCATGAGTGTCTATCCTTGATAGAGCATGTGGCACTGTTAGCTCCTGTCGCCTTTCAGATTCACCATAGTGGATAGCATCAGTGAGGATTCAAAGCACTCCAAGTCCGAGCAGCATTCCCATGTACGGAGGTAAACCTGTGAGAGCCTGGAACACTGGGACAAAAATCATAGCTCCTAAACTCACTGAGGAAACAAGCTGCCCTCGAGGAGCAAGCTTCCCTCGAGAAGCAATCTGTTTAGAGGCAAAGACATCTGGAGAATTTTGTCCCATCCCATTAACACCACTAAAGAAGAAAACGTGAACAAGTAACATCATCTAAATTGTAATATCTTAAGCTAAAGCTCACTATTCTAATAAGCTTTTGTGGCTGAGTTTTGCAGTGTAGGAAGAAGAGTGCCTACCTAGTCAGGGACATCAGAACCAGAGGAACAGCTAGAGAAATAACTGAAGGTACAAACAAACCCTGTAAATAAATAAAGAAAATGCAATTACGGATGCTTGTTAATTATGCATTGCACTGAATTGAATCCAAAGTTTTCATGCAATCGAATACAAGTAACAAAAACACTTTGACCAAGGAAATCCTAATTTGTGGCCATAAATTATGTATGAGAAATGTTAGCAAGTAGAAACACACTTTTTGTTATTTGGTGAAATTCATGTATGACCCACTAAATAGGGAGCAGGACCCACTCATTTAATGGTTCCCACATGAATTCACCCAATAGTAAAGAGTGAGTTGGAAAGAGTATGTCAAAAAGGTGTTGCTAGCATTTCTTATTATATATTTCAAATCATTATATCTAAAGAACATTTTAGGATGCTACAAGTGCTTAATTCATTATTCCACTATAATTTATTATGTAGTTTCACACAAACTTTTCACATGATCCAAACAAATGTATCACACAGGAAGAATTTTCTAACAAATAACCTTCATTGTTTGCAACGCAGATATTTGACCATGTATCCACAGCATAGTAGTGGTAACAGCACCAATAGGACTCCATGCACCACCAGAATTTGCTGCTATTACAACAACAGCTCCCAAAGTCCTGTCAATAGAATCCAAATCAACTTCTTGACCATATGATGGAGTGTAGGCAAACCTCCAAATAGTTGGAGAATACTGGAAACATTCATAGACGTCTGAATGTATATGCCCTCAACAAATATCAAGAAAGCCATCACAAGTGCAAATTTCAACTAAAATGTAAAAGCCAATTGCATTTCAAGTCACCTATGAATTATAAGTGCTAGCAGGAAATGATAATTGAAATGATCAAAATTAATTTCCGGAGGAAAATTTATCATGATCTCTCAAATCAAATAAGCATTCAGATTTTGTAAAAGAATTTAAAAAGCAAACTAGAGTAATGCAACATAAAAATTCTCCCAGTAAGGAGCAGAGATATCAAGCATTAGGGGTCTAATGATTGAAACTTAAGAGTTTAGATGATGCATGAATGTTCCTAGTCATTCATTATTGTGGTATTGTAGAAAATATGGTCATATTTAGTATTTCAACACAAGGGCAAATTACACTGAAAGTTAACAACATAACAGACACACATACTTCTGATACTCTGACCGAGTTACTAATTGCCGCAACAGATAAATCATGACTATGGTGGATGCCAAGCTGTCTAGAACTGAACTGAGAAAAAATGTAACAAATCCAATCTGCAAATTCAACATTAATTTGTCAATTTCCATTATTGAGACAGAAAAAAATAGTGATGCAAACTACAGAAAATTTAGAATTTTAGTTGGGAGGAGGAAGAATTTTTGTTTTTGTCCACTTTTTTGTTTATGATGCCCTTTTACTCTTATAAAATATTGATATCAAACAGTGAAAAGATTGCTGTCACTGATGCACAGCCTAAATAAATAGTACTACACCCCTTTGTTGTGTGTATCATCCAAATTTGACCATAAACTGTAATGTTTAACAGCTAATGTAGTCAAATTTCCAAGAACTCTCAATTCGCAAAGAATTTGCTAGGAAGCCTTTTTACTATGGTCAACAATGCAGTGAAAGCACATACCACCCATAGGAGAAGGCGTCGGTTTTGGGTTGTTATATTGTCTGTAAGCAGCTTAAATCCCCGATGAGCGTCAACAATCTTAACAATGGTCATTGCACCAAGTAAGAAAAACACTATTTCACTGACTTCCGCACATGCATGTGTGAGCTCTGAAATAGCTATATCAATTGATGGAGCCTGTAGACAAATCCATAAAGAATAAAAGCAAATAGCAATGGAAAATCCAATCAAAAAAAAGAGGGAGATAAACTGACTTCAAAATGTAGACACACTGAATGATACAAAAAAAATGCCATTTAAGTTGAAAAGCATATCTATGATGACAAATTCTGTTACTGATTTGAAATCAAAATCTAGGAAATATATGATCCATATAGCTAATGCTGGTTCACTCTTGAAATTGAGCTTCAAGCTAAAGATTGAGGACATGGAAAGGTCATAAATTTGAACACAGCGGCACTAGATGCATAGAAATTGTGCTTGTTCTAATCCTTTTTAGAGTCTTCGTATCTTTTGCCAAGAAAATTAAAGAAAAAAGGTTGATTCTAGGGTGGGACACTCTTTCATATTTGTAACCGTTAGATTTATTTAACTTTAAATCAATGGTTCACATTTTTTTTATTTTCCCAATTTATCCTTTTTTTTTTCCTTCCCACTTCTTCTCTCTTCACCTCTTCTTCCCCTCGGACCAACATCGACGGCTCACGCATCATCCTGCAGCCTCTGGCTGTCGCCAAACAATACCGGAACGGTTAAGATCCAAACCACAAGATCCGAACAATACCAGAATGGTTAAGTTTAATTGACAGTCTGAACGCTCATCAGGACGCGCCGTGAAGTGAGCACTTGCTTGCGGTAGCTGCTTGAAACCATTGGATTGAACTCATTCTCACTCTCCCTCAAGCTAAGGCTTCCTAATTTTTCGACGACCGAGGGTGAGCTCATCGGAGGAGCTTCCAGAATTCACTAGTAATAGTGTCGAATCAATTATGTCCTCGGAGGAACGGCTTGGGGACCTTGTCATCGCCGTGGAGCTTGAAGATCAACAACGGATGCAGAAAAATTGAGACATGGGGTAAAAAAGAAGAAATTCTTAGCATTTGATCAAAAAGATAATAGGTTTAATTATCTTTCTTGTCCTAACAGGTGCACAAATTTATTTTTTTTGTCTCTATAATTAGAAATAATATGTTTTAGTTTCTATTCATGCATTTTTGATATCGATTTAGTCCTGTTGTTAAGTGTGTCTTAACTCCCTAAAATAAAATCGTCACAAAATGAAAATTAGCGGTGTAAAACCATCATAAATTGACATTTTTTAGTGTTTTTTATTCAATTTGTAATGGTTTAAAACGACAGGAACCAAACCGATATCGAAAGTGCATGTATAAAAACTAAAATGAATTATTTCCAATTATAAGGACCAAAAGAGAAATTTTGTACAACTATTGAGACTAAAAATGTAATTAAACCGATAATAAATCTAACAGTTTCAAAATACTTTCCCACTGTGAGAGACTTCCTTAGCTGTCCTAGGCTAGAATCAGCCAATCCGGATATGGTACTGGATCCTTGAGCATCTCTTTTTCAATTGTAATTTAGAAATATGCAAATGCATATGGAATTGATGTATCAAGTGCATGTTGCTGTATGTGGTGTCCTATGCATTGTCAGACAAACAGCAACCTAATATCTAAAAAGCTTGACCATAAACACATACAGTTCTGACTAATCATTAATCAAGAAATAACCAATAATCTCAAAGGTCAAAACACATAAAAGACAGACATTTACCCCAATACTCCGTGTCACCCATAAGCTTACGGCCATCAACAGTCCCACTCTGCTTTTATAGAGGGGTAGATATTGTTCAAATATGATGCCGGCATATCCTATTACAAATACCAATGCCATTGCGAGATCCTGCAGTGCAATGTTATAATAACTTGGAATGGAGTATATTCAGAGACAATTTCCCAAATGCGTGTACTTCATTGTGAAACGTGCAGTAGTGAAATCAGGTAAGAGGACATTGATAGGGGATCACAAGTTCCAGATTCTGACATCAAGTTCTTATACCATTTTCAAAGTGCAACTCAGTGTGAGCATTAGCATATAAAAAGCAGATTCTGCAACCATGTAACAGTACTAATGTGCACTTTTTCCACGATTCTTGCCTTAACTGACGAAATCACCAAAATTAACCCTTTGATTTTACATTCTTAGTTTCATACTAAAGCTGACTCCACCACCATTTTTATTTTTATACTTATCTTTGAAAAAATGCTCAATCCATGACATTACAGTGACGAAGTAGAGTGGCCTCCATGATAAAAATCGTCACAGGGAAGAAGCTAATACCAAATAAAAACTGCTTGATTCAAATATTCAATTAATTTTCTGCAAATTTTGGATTTTTCATGGATAAGTGAGGTACCCTTAACCCAGATTATGCACCCAAACATCACATATCCAAATTCGTATGCTAGCAAACCAGAGTGATTAAAAGGGTATACTAAGAACTTGGTTAATGAGTCAAACAGAAGAAGAACCTGAAACTGTTGCCGTGAACTTAGTTGAGGCTGAAACGAAGATGATGTACGATCTCTGGCCATATCTTCAGCACGTGCCAATACTTAGTGACAGAGCAACATGGGAGTGGTACCTCTGAATCTAACTCTGCAAGAAGAGGAGCCAAAGAAGGGTAAGGTTTCAACTGTGTGCCTGTAACACCCTTAACTCAAATCTGGAACTCTAATAGCTCAGCAGCGAAAATTTTCGTAAATTTTTTTTAAGGCCATAGGGCTCATAGACATTTTCTATTTCCGATCTTTCATTTATTTTTGGTAATAGGGGGATCATAGATCTCTCTTTTCAAACAAACAAAGTTGGCAAAGAACACTGGTTCCGCAATAACCTAATCCATCCAATTCTCAAGGGGAGAGGGGTCCGTATCCATTTTGGGACTTAACTTAAGGATTAAGGCTTTAAAACGAAATTGTAGCATAATAAAAATCATAAAAATTTTTCCTTTGTAAATAAAATGAGAATCTTTGCTGCTAAATCATTTGAGTAATAAAATATAATAATAACGTATACAATTGAAAATGGAATACAATAAATCCATGTTTTAACACAAATAATGCAGCTACATACTCTTAACATGAATAGGTTTATATTATATTCCAATGACATAAGGACCCTTAACACGACTCCACATATTCATATTTCATCATTTGGTTTTTGGGAAAACTCTGGGAGTACATATTCTTTTCCATAGTACTTTTTTTTCACATTTATATACAAGAACCTTATATAATCTTAGCTGCTTTGAAAGGAATAGTCTCTATGGGTCTAGTGATGCTTAGCAGTTGTCAGTGTTATCAAACCGATTAGTGTGAGACTCAGCTCGGATTTCATGTCTTGGCTATTAGTATTTCATAACTCAATTACCTTTAACCCCCTAGACTCAAAAGTCCTCCTAACAATCCCTCGATGTACCAAGTCGTCATTCCTCCATCATCATTTTATGCACATGATGCATGAGCCTAAGCTAAAACAATACATTTATTCTTAACCATTTATCATTTCTCCAAAAAGTCCGGCAAAGCCTCCTCTATTTTTGGTACATTCTATCATACCTCTTAATAGGTATGGACAACAAATCAACAAAGGAAAACCTGACAAACAAATCAATTCATAGATTCCATTCATATCATCAATGTTATCATCAAAATCACTTTCTTATTCATTTTAATTCACTTGGTCAGTCATAGGTAACATTTATAGCTCACCTTTCATCTACTTACATTCTTTTCAATTCCAGTGAAATTCGTCACCATCAAAATCAATCATTACAAATATCAATTCATCATTGGAGTCAAACCAATAATAATTCTCATTCAAATTGGCTTATCTTACCAATTCACACGTGACTTTCTAACTCATCCTTCAACAAATCAACATTACTTTAATTCCAGCTAAAACACCATAACGTAATTCAATTATTTAATTAAATAAGTTCATCACTGGAAATGAATTAATACAATTCTCACATTATAGCCCTCTGGCTGAAACCCTTTAACAACAATACTATCAAATAATCTCAATTTTTTTATCATACAAATAGAATAAATGACTACAAAGCACAAAAGGGCAACAGCTATAATTCTCAAATCTTGCCATCCAAAACATGAGTTACAAGCTCCAAGTCAAAGGACTTTTGCACCAAAAATCCACATCACTTGTTTAATCATAGGACAACATAATTTGGTTTAAATCAACACAAAATCATCATTTAAATCATGGTTTAGGGCTATTTAAAGTGACTGGGCAGCAGCTGAATTTTTTGACAAAGGTTCACAAAACATGAATCAGGAAGTTCCAAATCATTAGAATTTTGTCCAAAAACTTTCCTCATTACTTATATAATAAAAGGTAACGTGTAAGAAGCTAATTTATCACAAAATCATCAATTAAATCATGATTTAAGGTGGATTAAAAGTGCAGGGCAGAATTTCGCTTCTCTGCAGCAAAGCCAACAATTCATGCATTTTAAGGTTCCAAACTAAAAGTATTATGCACCAAAATTTCCCACATCATATATATAACCATAAGGCCTCATAAGGAAGGTCAATCCACTCCTAAACCATCATTTAAATCAGGTTTATTGGTGGAAAAATGATGCAGGGCAGTAGCTAATATTTAATGCAGAATCATACACACTATGCATAAAAGCCTTCATTTCAAGAAATATTGCATAGAAGGACCACCAATTGACCATGTAACTTCAAAGTAACCTTAGGAAGTGTGAACCAACACTAAAACATCGATTAAAACTTGGTTTTAAGTGAGAGATTCACAGCACACAGCAGCTGCATATTTGTGTGCAGTAAAACAGAGAATTTAGTCATCTTTTTAAGTGTTTCTTGCTTTCATTAACTTCCAAACATACATAGAATTAAATGGCAACCATTGGAGACCATAAACACATATATAATACTTGAAAATCATCATTAAAAGTACAAATACACCAAATCAATAGCTCAACACTTATTTATACTTAAAAAATTACAAGATCAAGCTTTATAAACACAAATGCATCTTTCAAGAAGTTTCTGTTTCTTCCATTCCATAATGCCCCATTTTTACTAGTCAAATTATCATAGCAAATGAATTTTTCTCTCAACCATCTTTTGCATATTTAACCCCAAATATGTTTATTTTCTAAATATAATTTTTTTCAATTTTTACAAAATTATTTAAGGGCTTAATTATACCCTTTTTCGTGGCTGGTTACTGCTAGGAAATTGCCAGAACAGCAGCGGTTCAAAAATTTGTCAGATATTCATCACTACAAATAAAATTATGTGATTTTACAAGGACAATATAGACATACAGAGGCATCACCATACCAAAAATCATACGAAAATTTGGACCACAGGGTGAACAATACACGAAAAACCGTGGCTGATATAGTGCAGTAAAATTCAGCATGTTAAAAACTTAATCTTTGAGGCAATTCATCAGATACTTGGCATGCATCTCAAGTAATTCAAGTATTAAGAATATCACACAGGACCAAACTAAGTTCTATGTGGCCAATCATGCTAAGACACCACAACTCATCTCATTCCTTAAGAGTCATACAATTGAAAATATCATCACATAAATCACTAATTCCATTTTCTAGGCTATTTTCATTTATAAAGTTCAAATCAATCTAGCTTTTTCCCCTTACCCACTTAAAGCCATGGCTGCCATGGAGGAGAAAAGAAGAGGATTTGCTTCACTCAAGTCCTAGCCAAGCTCCAGTGGAAAGGATAAGTACCCAAAGTTCAAAAGCTTCTTGAATCCTTAAGCTAGTCACTTGAATTGGAAGAGAAAATAAGAAAACTCATGGAATTGGGGTGTGGGTCTGTGCTTCACGTAAAGGGCAGCAGAGGGGGGAGGAGATTTTTATCTCTCTAAGGCTCCCTTAAGTTTCAATGGAGATAGAAAAGAGATGAATTTCAAGGGTCTTTGAGACAGATTGATAAATTAGAAAGAAGAAGAAAAAGAATAAAGTGTTTGTTGAGTGAGGGGAGGGAGAAACGATCGTAAGTTTTAAGGGAGGAGTGGGAAGATATTTTTTTTTGTCAAACAATAAGCCATCATTAAGTGTGAAGTGTGTGTTTGGTAGATAAGAAAGAAATAGAAAAAAGAGAAATAGGTAAAAAATAAAGTGGAAGTTAAAAATGTTTGGTTGAAGAGAAATAAATAAGAAATAGAGCGGAAGTTAAAATTATTTTTATTATTATTATTTATTTTATCATTAATATTATTTTTATTGTTATTATAATATTTATTTTTATTAATAAAAATATTTATTTTTATTAATAATAATAATAATAATAATAACAATAAATATAATATTAATAACAAAAATAAATAATAATAATAATAATAATAATAATAATAATAATAATAATATTATTATTATTATTATTATTATATAAGACGGGATTTGAGAGGGCGGGGGGATTCAGATAATCGAATAGGAGGAGGAGGGGGGGGGGATATTCGATTATGAAAGAAGAGATAATGAGAAAGTGATAATCGATTATGTTACAAAAGTAATCGATTATTGAAAGTAAAAATTATGTTTTAGTATTAGTGATAATCAATTATCAATAAAAATAATCGATTATTTTTACCAACAACACTCATTTCGGCGCATTTCTTCGTAGTTTTGCGAAAGAAATTTTTAGACGTGGGTCCCACACGTTTTTCAAATATTTCTTTGGTACTTCGTCGCTACCAAACGAGGAAAGTTCGTACACTTTTCTGTTCTTCCGCTCACTTCTTTTCTCTTATTCGATACTTCGACGCTACTAAACAGAGCGTAAAGGTAATTGCTTCCGTACCTTTTATTTTAAGAGGCACTGGTATCTTTTTATATTGAAATAATAATAAAAATAATTATTTGTATATTAAAATCACATCATATATGAGTTAAAAATTATGTTTTAGTATTAGTGATAATCAATTATCAATAAAAATAATCGATTATTTTTACCAACAACACTCATTTCGGCGCATTTCTTCGTAGTTTTGTGAAAGAAATTTTTAGACGTGGGTCCCACACGTTTTTCAAATATTTCTTTGGTACTTCGTCGCTACCAAACGAGGAAAGTTCGTACACTTTTCTGTTCTTCCGCTCACTTCTTTTCTCTTATTCGATACTTCGACGCTACTAAACAGAGCGTAAAGGTAATTGCTTCCGTACCTTTTATTTTAAGAGGCACTGGTATCTTTTTATATTGAAATAATAATAAAAATAATTATTTGTATATTAAAATCACATCATATATGAGTTAAAAATTATGTTTTAGTATTAGTGATAATCAATTATCAATAAAAATAATCGATTATTTTTACCAACAACACTCATTTCGGCGCATTTCTTCGTAGTTTTGCGAAAGAAATTTTTAGACGTGGGTCCCACACGTTTTTCAAATATTTCTTTGGTACTTCGTCGCTACCAAACGAGGAAAGTTCGTACACTTTTCTGTTCTTCCGCTCACTTCTTTTCTCTTATTCGATACTTCGACGCTACTAAACAGAGCGTAACGGTAATTGCTTCCGTACCTTTTATTTTAAGAGGCACTGGTATCTTTTTATATTGAAATAATAATAAAAATAATTATTTGTATATTAAAATCACATCATATATGAGTTAAAAATTAATTTTAATGGTATTTTAAATTTTATAATTGCAAAGATTTCCATTGATTGAGCTTTATTTAATTTTTTTAAATTCAATATCAAACATGAAAAATATACAAGTGTAAATAGAATGAGCAACAAAAGTAATCTTAGGAGTTATTTAACAATTAAAAAATAACAATATCTTAGACAATAAGACATATTATCAATTTCATATTATTATGTATTTATCATTTATTGATCTACTCAAAATAGATACTGGTATCCTTTGAAATATGCAGGCACCATAGAACTTGCCAATAGAAAATGTAGTGTGTTTAGTAGAGGTCAAATGAAGGAGGGGAGAAATAAAAAAGTGTGAGACAACAAAATAGTGAAAAAATAAACACTAAAAGGCAATATACTTAATAATCAATTGAGAGTGGTCGACAATCGATTGTCTATACCTATGTTCTTAGAACTAGACAGGACCTGCTGGTTCAACCGAAAAACCAGTGAACCGGTCCTGTGTCCGGTCCAATTAAACTAGAGAACCGGCTAGGCAAAAAACCAGTCCGTGAACCGGTGAACCAATCAAAAATCGATAAAACCAATAAAAAACCGGTTCGTAGCAGTTAGATAAAAATGTCTAATAAAATATTATTTTAATGTTTTTTCTTTAAAAAAATGAAAATCAACCTAAAATATTTGTCATTTTTTTTTTATTCTAAATAAAAACTTGTTTTTATTAATAAATATTGATGTGTATTATTAAAACTTAGACTTAAGTATTATGACATATTTAATTTGAACTTTTTTAGGTATTGTATACGTTAAGAACTTATAAAATTATATTTTATTTTTAGTTTTTAATATTATAAAGTTATGATATTATATTTTTTTTAATTTTTTATGTATTATTTAATTATTATTATTATTATTTTATTAATACTGATTCGACCACGGTTCAACCAACCTCGGTTGAACCATTGAATCTTGAATCAGTGTCTTGACCGGTTCAATGACTGGTCCGGTTTTAAAAACATTGGTCTATACAATTTTATACAGGATGATGTGTTTGTTGAAGAACACAATTGAATGTATTTTTTTTAAATTATCAATTGTTTCAAAAAACAATCGACTGTTTGTTAAAAAAATTGATTTTAAATATTTTTTAATTTTTCTCTTTCCTATTTCTTTTCTATTTTTTTTAAATCAAACACTTTTATTTTAATTTTATTTCTCACATATTTTCATTTACCCCATTTTTTTTCCTTCTTATTTCTATTCATCTTATTTTTTACATTTTTTCTTTTCTTGCTATCAAATATAGTAAAGAAATTGTGTTGATTAGACATCTGTTAAAGTCTATTTTTTTCATATCTCTTTCTTTCTTTCATGTACCATTACTTATCACATTTAGAATTGGAGATGTTCACGATTGAAGTTTATCTCTCGCTATAATTGATCCAAAATTTTGATAAAATTATTTATTTGAATTTGAATCTCACCTGATTAATTAAATAATATATAAGATAAAACTAAGTTAATCTAATTTATTGACATACTATGTTAATTTTAACATTATATATGATTAAATAATAAAATTAAAGAGTTTAAAATTATAATTAAAATATATTTTATAATATATATTTTAAGATAAATAAATTAATATAAATGTAATATCATATTATATAAAAATATTATCTATTATATCAAAAAAATTTATTATTAATATATAAATATTTTAAAAAATTATACTTTTAAACGAATATAAAATCCAAAATATAATATGAACTCTTCTTCAAAATATTTCAATACCAGGTTAATTTTAAAACTTGACATACCAAAATTAACTTTTGTACGAGTCACGGATACCTTTTTAATTTTTATTTTTGCTGAATGGAAAGAAGGAAAAGTCCCACAACCAAAGAATTATCATGAACAACTTTAATCGCATCTGTCTCTATTATCTCTACTTTATTATTCTTTTTATTTTATTTTATTTCTCTTCCTTCTATCTAGTCTTTCTATTCTATTTACCATTTGTGAAAACAAAGATCCTTTACGGCCACGTGTTGGAATGTTATCCATTTTATTTCCCGCTCCCAAGCCAATTTTCCTATTACAGTACGTGTTACCTTTTTGTTCTGAAAATGCACATTTATATGACAAAATTGCTTTGACAATATTAACCCCATGAACAATGGTATGCAATGCAACTGTGCATGAGGAGAAAAGAAGACAAGAAACGCAGCGGAAAGGAAGAATGCAATAAGGGCATTGTTGCAGCATGCTATTTCTGTTAAAGAAGTACAGTACAATTAGAAGAACATGATCCAACGGCTCATATATATTATAATCAGAAAATACACTATAAAAGAAAGCACATGTGGTTCCTACAATAAAGTACAATATAACTAATCCAACAGCTCATATTTTTCTTAAAAAAAATTACGTTATTACATATTAATTATATATTAAATCATAATATTAAAATTGGAAATATTATAAAACCATAAAGAATTAAAAAATAATATAATATAAATATGAAAAAAGCAAAATACCTTTATATATTATAGTTATAACTATTATTATTATTTATGTAACTAAAATATTATTATATAAATTTAAAACATCAAGACAATATTATAATAGTGTGAAATATAAAATACTAATAAAATATTTTTATAAAAATGAAAAATAATAGTAAAATAAGATAAGTAACAAATATATCATGTTATTATTGTAAAAAACTAGAAATAATATATAGGAGTGTTCTCAACCTAACAAATTCAACTAGCCGAAACAAACCAATTATGTTGGTTTAGTTTTATTTTTATTGAGTTTGACCCAAAACAAACCAATAAAGCCCCGTCCTTCAGTGGTTCATATGGATGATAATGGGGCGGGGCGTGCACGGGTAGTAACCTTTCATCATCCGTCTAGTTGGATGAAAATCTATTCCATACTTGTTCTGATAAATTGACTGACCACCTTTAGTAGATCTTTCCTCCCAACTACATTTTTTTCCATCTATAAGACTTAAGCTTGAAACCTTGCTTAAGGAACTTGAGCCCAATGCCATTCGGACCAACATGTTGGTGGCTTCCATATTTGCTAAAATATAAAATTTTAAACAAAAAATAAAAATTAAATTAAATTAAATTAAATAATTATAAACACATATAATTATACTAAAAATAAATAAGTTTGAAATATATATTTATACTAAAAAAAACTTAGCGCAACTTACTTAGTATATAATTAAAGACATTTAAGTAATTTTAAATTGCGGGTATCTACAGATATAGGTACCTTACTACTTGTCCCTATCTGTTAGTAAGCAGATATAGAAAATATACATTTATTTTATTCAAGAGTATCTATTAAGCTATTCATTTTCAATATGTAGTGGATTTTTTTCCTGCATGTATCCATATATACTAGTTTTTTTACCATTCCTATTAGTTTGGGTATCGATTTTATGTTTTACAACTCCATAACACAACCCAATCTATAGTAATAACCCGTGCGTCCGCATGGGTACCATACTAGTACACCCTAAAATGTACGTACGTTTACATTTTCCCGTTGTTTTGTAAGTAGAAATAACATTTGGATTTGAGTACAGTTAGTTTGTTAATTTTATACAAGAACTTGTTTTTGTCGTGTTCTGTGTGCCTCTGACCAGTGTTCCGTGGGAATGGCCAATGGTAGATATTAGCTTTTTTTCCCCTTATATTTTAAAAGAAGAATAGATATTACTTATTAGCTTCTACTAGGGAAAAAGAAAAAAGTTAACAAAATGATGAATTTATTAACATAGTTAAATGCTAACATACAGTGTTTATAGATTTATATAATATTATATTATTATTAGATAAATCATAAAAGTTATATGAAATTTATTAGTTTTACTTCTTATTTAACATGTTTCACGTAAAATTAATTTTTATGATAAATAATATATTAAAACATATAGTTATAATTTTTCATGTTAATAATAATAATGAAACATTTGAAATTATTATTAATAAATATTTAAAATTTTTCATATTTTAAATGTTAGAAATTCCTGCTTTTCGTTGAATATAATTTACAAGAGAAAAAAAATCAATTTTTCCCTTCAAAAAAATTGTATACCTTTTTAAATAAAATGAAAATTTACGTAATAAAAGCAAAAATATAAAATATGTTAATATATTTACTTAAGAAAAGGAATGTTATTGTAATAACAAAAAATATTATTCTTATGTAAAAAAAGATAATTTTTTATTCTAAAATTTGTAATAGTTTATGTACATATTAATTTGTATATGTGTTTTTTTAATTTTATGACACTTTTTAAAATTTTCATATTAACTTAAATTAATATTTTTATTTAATCAATTATTCAATAAAATTTTTATCTTTAATTAAAGTTTAATTTCTTTTTACTATCAACATTAATTATATAAAATATTTATAAAAATTATTAAAATGATAATTTAATTAATTTTAAAATAAAAAATTTAATTTTTATATTTTAATTTACTTTTAATATTAATGAAATGTTTTTTATTAATCAAAATATATTTTTAAATATTTTGTAAGTTTATATTTTTTACATTTTCATTATAATCATAAATATTCATATATCATGATAAATACTTATGAGTTAATTGTTATGAATTCTCAATGTAAAAATCTTTGCACGTCAACTAATAAAAAAATATTCTACATATAATAATATGAGACTTAGGGACAGGCACCGCATGGTTGAGAATTGGAATAGTTGCAGTTACCATGGCACTTGTTCAACCCTCTGTGTCTCTTTCTATCTCTTCTTGTGGTAACCTCTCTCTCTCTCTCTCAACTCTTTCATTTAAGCAGAGGCAGTCTCAGGTTCTGCCACCGCCCGCTTATTTCACTCCAACTCGAGCATCCTTCGTTGTTGGTTCCCCACTGTGTAAGAGTTCCAGTTGCTGTGGTTACTCCTTATCGTATTTGATTACTTTATAAGGTGAAAATAATATATGCCAATGTCACTGCATTCCATTCACAATAATTACTACCTTTGACTTCAAAATTGAATGCTCCGGTAACTTAGCAATCTTGGGTTCTTCCTAAATTTTTCTGACATGTCATTCTAACCAAAAGAAAATTTTTGCATCAGATAGTTGGAAAAAGTAGAATTCGGGAACTAGAACTCTTTGCAGAGTATACTAACGTCTTATAATTTCATATTATATTTGTTTTGTGGGCTTCAAATTGAATGAAAACATGTTCATAAATTTTGCGGCAGGAGGATTACTACAGGCCACAGCATCCTTTGTTAATACTTAGCACTTTTTTTGGATCCTAGACTTAATTTTAGCCACAATATATACAAGCTCGTCTTTCAATATCTTAAATAAACAGATAATTTGCAGTTTCGTTCATTCTACTGCAAAATCTGGCATTTTCTAAGGAAAAAAAAATGCTTTCTATCTTGTGAGTTAAAGCTTCTTATTTTAGATACACTGTATAAGTTAAGCCTGTAAATTAGCTTTTAATGCTCACATGCTATCTGAAACTATTGCTGCCGATTTTTTGTGTTGTTATAAACTTGCAATATCTCCGTATTCATTGTGGAGTGTCACTTTTTTTTCTTTTTAGTTTTACCATTATCTTCTGGTCAGTTTTTGAAATAATTCTATAGACAATAATTTTGTGTCATTGGTTGAGCGTTTGTAAAATTGATTTTAAATAAAATTGATTTTGGTTAAAATTGATTATGAAATGTGTGATTTATGTTTGGATATTTTTATTCCAAAGTAAGTTAGTAGTAAAACTTAGTTTAAAATATTTTATTTAACACAAAAAAGTTATTTAAAGTTACTTCAACTCAAAATCAATTCTTGAGCCAAAATAATTCCCCAACATGAAACCAAACATATCAATATTTATCTAAAATTATGTTAGCTAGTATTTCAACGTAATTCATGAATCCACACATGCTATGATAGGGCAATTTCTGATAGGCCACTAAATATGTTAGAAGAAAATAAAAGGCAGTTATAATTTTAAATGTGGCATTTATTGCTTGGTTTAATTGGTTGTTATTTTCTACATATGGCAGTTATTGTTTAGTGTCAATAGAGTGTAGTTATTGTTTAGTATTATTAGGCAGTTATTTTCTACATGTGATCGTTATTGTTTAATATATGTTGTAGAGGAAGTCAAAGGGGGGAGAAGGGTAGTTTTCTTTATTAGTTTTAGTGGAAGGAGGAGACTCCTTGTTAGGGGGAAACCCTGTGTATGTGATTCTGTTAGGGGAAACCCCTGTGTTTGTGATTGTGTATTTGAATTTGGCCTATAAACTAGATTAAATTACTAATATAATCCAGTATTCTATGTGTTTAAATTCTTGAGTCTAACAATTGGTCCAATCTATTGGATGCCATCAACAAAGATGGACTCAAGAGTGGAAGGATTGGAGAAACAAGTGGAATATATATATGTAAATTAAATGAAGAGATGACTAGATCCAATTCTGCCCACCATGATAGATTACAAGTGATGGGGAATTATGTGGAGGAAATGAGGAGAGATTTTGATGAGATGAAGAAGATTGATTGTTTGGACGAGATACGAACCTTGTTGAAGGAATTAATGAGTCCAAAGGGGTTTGAGATAATGGGTGGAGATACAGGGAGTTCTAGCCATCTTAAAACTCTTGTACATCATGCAACATCAAAGAAGATAGATTCAATAAACCACGGAGATGGTTCATATGAAGCATTCAAGAAGGTTGAACTACCCAATTTTAATGGGAATGATTCGATTGAGTGGCTGGTTAGGGCTGAATTTTTTTTTGAAATTCAGAATACCAAACTAAAAATGAAAATACCAATAGCCTTTGTATGTATGGAGGGTTTTGCGGTACACTGGTTTACATATTTGAGGAAGAGATTGCCGAATCTAAATTGGGAAGCCTTAAAACTAAGTTGCTTAAAAGATTTTCAAGCAATGTTGCAAGGAATGCATATAAACAACTTGCTGTCATTCGTCAAACAAGTTGGGTTGAAGATTATGTGCAGTTTTTTGAGATATTATTAGCACAACTACCAGAAATCCTAGAGGAGCAGGCTTTAGGTTATTTCATCAATAGTTTGAGTGATGTAATTAAGAGGAGGGTGAGGAATCATAACCTATAGGATGTGCCAAGGGCGATTTGCCTTGCTCATTTAATTGAGAATGAATTAGTCGAAGAAAGCATGGGATTTGTTCTTGAAAGAAATTTAAAGGTTATTCTTCCATATGCAACTTAGTTATGTTCTACAAGGGCAATTATATATCATTCGAAAATGAGCAGTTATGGGCATGATTTTGCAAGGACGAGCCAGATAGCAATTTATGAGAATAACCCAGTCAATTTAGGTGTGAACCTAAGCCAGGATCCACAACTCGACCATCTTAAAAATGACAGAAATTCCTTTATTCCAGGTATAAGCTCTGCTGCTAGCAATGCAACAAATTTATAGTTTAGGAATAAAGGGACACAACACCTACCTTATAAAGCATATGTTAGGAAGAGAGAAAAAGGGACGTTGTTTTCAATGTGACCAACAATTTGGGCCACTCCATAAGTGTCTTGAGAGAAAATTAAGGGTGTTAATTTTAGGAGAAGAGGATGATAGGGGAGATGAAGCAGAATTTGATGGGGTTAAATTGGTGGAATCAAGTCCAAATAATGACCAACAAGGGCATCTCAACCCATAGTTGAGGCAATTTGGGAGGATATGGTTACTATCTAGGGACACTTTCCGTATTTTAACCTTGAGGACAAGGTTGCTATGACACCCGTTGATATTGAACATAACCCATACTTATTTACTTATTTAATAATGCGAGTAAAATTTTTCTTCGCTTTTAATACTAGAAAATTTGTAAATTTAACAGAATTGGAAAATGATAGAAAAAATAAAAGCTGTATGTATTCATTGTAGAACTGTACATCATGATTTCATAATCAGAAAAATTACTAAAATATAAGGAGATCAAAATATACATCAAAATAGTTACTACTTATTCCCAATACATCAAAAAGATCCTAGTCAGAGCAGTGTTCGTCTATTCTATCCTATAAAATAACAAACTGTCAGACTAGCCCTATAGGTCCTCATCAACAGTCGGACCTTTATTAACCGCGATCAATCATGCATAAAATGAAAAATAATGGAGTGAGGTGATTGTTCTAATATCACTTTTACATGTATGGTAGGAGTTCTACTATACAATACAGATAAAACACAATTGATAATAAAAAGGGAACCTAAAGTTTATGCTATGTTATACAATCCTTGACTCGATATGGATCCATACTTTTCATTAATGGGTAATAGTTCTTAACATAACCTGAGAAGTGACTAGGAGTACATATACATCTCTCAATATCATCACATGGTACAGTCCTCATTATAAAAAATAACAGTTAGGATATCCATTTATAGAGGTATACTCTCAAACCAATCTTAGAATGCTGAGCAGTTATTGTGGTTATCAAGCTTGGTCAAGCAAATATCCTGGCTCAAGGGCGCTACCTTGGCCATTGGGACCTTCACCACTTGATGCTTACCTCCAAGACCTCTGCAAGTGGGTCCCTGCCTTTCATTCCTTAATGTGCTAAACTGTAGCTTCCTTAGCAGGGTGCCATGTCACTGCATGTCACTTGCTTTACATTACTCACTAAACTATCAATTCCTAACTTCTCAAGCAGAGTCTTCTCTTGTCTCATTTAATTTGAGCACCAGTACAATCAATATTTCTGCCTTATTTTGCAGAAATTACACAATACCAGAATTTTAACAGAATAACAAAGTAGTAATTATAATTTAATTACTAAATAAATACATTTTAATTTTCTAAATTTGAGCAGAGTAACAACTTAGCAAATATAATTTAATAATTTAAATTTGAGTAGAGTAACAGCATAGCAAATATAATTTAATAATTTAAATTTGAGCATAGTAACAACTTAGCAATTATAATTGAATAATCTAAATTTAAGCAGAGTAATAGCTTAACAAAAATTAAAGTTTAACTTCAAACAATATAACAATAAAACTTAAACCTAAACGGGTTTAGGAGAAAACCCTTCTTACTAACATGCAAAGTGACAATAATTTAGAACCAATCCCACTCCTCCCATTACCTCTAAGGTGGTTGATGAAGATGATGGAATTGTTGGTGCAAAGCTTCTAGGAGAAGAAATTCGACTAGTTGAATACTAGCAAAATTTTAACATAAAAACTAAATAAGAAATTTTCTAGAGAGAGAAGATTTTAGAGAGAGGGGCTCTCTAGCTTATGGAGGAGAAGAATGGTGAAAATCATGTCCAAAGGCATGCCTATTTATAGAGAAAAAAAATGAGATTAGGTGTCCACTTTGATAACATAAGCCATTATGTCATAAATCTCATTTTTTATTTATTTATAATTAATTTAGGGACACAAATCAAAGTTAGAGTGATGAATCAGCTATTTCTAGGTTGTGGACATGCTCCCTTAGCTGTCCAACTTCTAGATGTCAATTTTATTTGCAGGTAAATTAACCGGTACTGATAAAATCGCCTAAACTTGAAAAAATTGACTTTTAATATCAAAAAAATGAAATTAAATGTAAAAATGGAAAAATACATTATTTTTCATCAAAAATAAATTACTAATAATTAATTTTAATAATTTATTTCAAATTTTATCTATTTATTTTATTTTTTTAAGCTAAAAAAATTCATAATAAATCCATTTTAATTCAATAAATATCAAAATTTTTATGAAAATTCTAAAATTAAACATTTCACCTATAAATAAACTGAAATTACCATTTTCACCATTTTTGGATGTCAAACCAATATTGGCTAGCTTATCGGACACCTAGGGGCATTTTGGTCATTTTATACTGGAATTCCAGAAAATTTCCAGAAAATTTATAAAATTATATTTTAATATATATGACATGATTCCAAGCTCAAATTGATATTCTAATATCAATTGAATCTTTTTCTCATGTCAGTCCTTAATGTTGAGTAATAGGGACAAAATTGTCATTTTCTAATTTTTCCGAGCTCCGGCTCAGAAAAATTATTAACAATTACTATTAAATAGCTCTTGAAATTTTGAGTGTAATGGTGGGAATTGAAATTTTGAAATTCCTTCCCGATTTCTCAAAATTACATAGTCAATTATCAGAAAAATAGTTGAAAAGCTGAAATAAGAGTGTTACATTTTTCACTATTTTTCTATCAAAATAAAATTTTTATAATTAAAATATACCTAGTATAAAATTTTAAAAATACTTTGAAGTCAAAAAGTCTCTGGACTGTTCCGGCAGTCAACTAGGGGTATTTTAGTCATTTCACAAAAACTATCTTAATAAATTTTCAAAAAATTTCTAAAATTACTATTAATTATTTTAAGTATATTGATAATTTAAAAATAATTTAATATGAAAAAATAGGGGTGTTGCAGTTGCTTCTATACTAGGAGGCATTGATAGGCCAAATTCTGACAAGCCATTGAAGATTTATGTCAAAAGAAAATAAAAGGTAGTTATAATTTTAAATGTGGCAGTTATTGTTTGGTATTAATTGGCAATTATTTTTTACATATGAAAGTTATTGTTTAGTGTCAATAGAGTTTAGTTATTGTTTAGTATTATTAGGCAGTTATTTTCTACATGTGATAATTATTGTTTAATATATGTTGTAGAGGAAGTTAGAGGGGGGAGAAGGGTAGTTTTTTTTTTTTTATCAGTTTCAATGGAAGGAGAAGACTCCTTGTTAGGGGAAAACCCTATGTATGTTATTTTGTTAGGGAGAAACCCTGTGTTTATGATTGTGTATTTGAATTTGGTCTATAAACCAGATTTAATTATTAATATAATCCAGTACTTTGTGTGTTTTAATTCTTGAGTCTAACAAACTATTTCAGAATTTATAGTTGGGACTTGTAGTTTTATCCCTTAGTCTGTGATGTTTTTTATGCCTTTTCCTTTTATGGGTTTGGGGCAGAGTGGAACTAAACTAATGTTGAAATAAGCTCCTCGATAGTAAGCTAAGTATTGTTTGACTTGTCTTTAGTGATTTGAAGAAATCATGAAAGGAAAGTTGCATGCAAAGCAATGCCTGTTTCAATAAGATGTGAGCAAAGTACCCAAGAAGGGAATAGTCTAGATTTGGCTTTGCAGTAGCGATCATTGTTGCAATTTCTACTAGAAAGTAAGGGTGGCAAAGCGGATTGAACTCGTCAGGTCAACCAACCTAACTACCAAAAATGGCAGGACAAGTTAGGTGATTCAACCCATCAATCCACCTTAACCCGCCAACTTGGAGGGTTAAAGGTGGGGGGGACGGGTTGACCCGCTTAACTCACCAATATTTAAGGTATATATAAATAAATTTATATTTTATATAATTAAATGATAGATAGTATGTGTGCGTGTGTGTATATAATGAGTAATGTGCTAAAAAAATGAATTAATGTATTTTTAATATTTTTCCTATTTTTTTATTTTGAATTTTTTGTGTGGGTCGACCCGTTAACTTGCCAACTTACATCTAAACAGGACGAGGTGTATTTTTCAACTCACCTTTCACTAGTGGGTTAACTTGCCCCGCCTTTTCCCTTGCTATAGGCGAGTTAGGGCAAGTTGACCCACTTTGTCACCTCTATTGAAAAGGGACTCCTACAGATATCATGCTGTTGTGTGAATGTTGTGTATTTCAAAATTCTTTAAGCTTCCAAGGGAACAAAGTCCCACATTGGCTAGATGAGACTCTTTAAGAGTTTTTTTTTTTTTTACCATGGCTCATAATAGAGCTAGAGAAGAAAATAGGTTTGTGTGTACATGAAGATTTGGGCCGATAGTTCAAATCATTGAGCTATTATAATGAGTTTTTGACTATTATTTCAGCTGCTCTTTCTGCACAATTTCAGTTTTCACTCCCTCTCTTCTCTTCCTGTTGCCTTGAGTAACCAAGTTTTGAAGAGGAGCCTGTTGTATCTTGAGGTGTGACGTGTTGCTCATTCTGCACACTCTTTGCTCCTCTTCCTTGTGCCTCTGGTTAACCAAGTCCTAAAGAAGAGCCTGTTGTATCTTGAGGAGTGCTATTGCACAGGCTTCGTGCTTTTCGTTCTAATTTTACTACGTATAACCATATAATAATAATTGAGCTACTTCA
This sequence comes from Spatholobus suberectus, assembly GCA_004329165.1. Lineage (NCBI taxonomy): Eukaryota > Viridiplantae > Streptophyta > Magnoliopsida > Fabales > Fabaceae > Spatholobus > Spatholobus suberectus. The sequence goes on from CM014735.1 coordinate 8,791,167, forward strand.
GGCGTGATTTAGATAGCAAGCATTTTTTTTCCAACTTGGCTTCTTCTACGTCAGGATACAAATGATCATTTTCACTAAATTATTAATTGTCTTTGGCCTCCCCTTTTATAACCTCTCCACCTATCGCAAGTTTACATTGATATTCTAACTAATAAGTTAATCTTTCTCTCACCTTTATTTTAGGTTTAATTGCACTTTATGCTACCTAAGTTTCATCATATTGTGGATTTTGTCATCATTTTTCTCTACATTTTGTCACTCTATTTTTAAAATCTTACTAATTTTGCTTGATCATCAACTATCCGTTAAATGACAAACAGAGTGATAATGTGTCAGTATTGAGTTGACATTAAGCATTCACGCTAACTTTTTCTTTTTTGAAAAAACAAATATTTTTCTAAAAAATAAAAATGATCTAAAAGTTACATGGAGCATAGACTCGATATTTTCTTTGAAACAATTTTTATTTTTTTAGAAAAAAATTTTCCAAAAAAAAAATAAAATTGGCATAAATGTTTAATCCCAACTCCACTGCCTACAATTGCCCTTGGAGTAACAGTACTGGTGGGTGTCTTGACGGCACTTTTTATCTTCCAATCAGCCTCAAAGAACTGATTACATGTGTTAGGCTGGTTGTGGTTGTTGTAAATTCTTAAGCTGGGAAGTTTCAATTTTCAAGATAAAATTTTATCATTTTTTGCTGTAATATTTGTTTTGGTCAAAAGAATTGGTACTAAGGAGGAATTTCGCTAGTATGTTAGGAAAGTTAGAAATACATTGAAGAACATATGCAAAAGAAAAAGAGAAAACAGGTAAAGAAGGAAAATTGAGATATCAAACCTTTTGCGGCTCAGTTGATGAACGCCCTTGGCAAGTACAAGAGCTGCAGCTTCAACCTTTTCTGCTATCTCCGGTTGAGTGGAGGCAGCCATTGACTTTTTACCCTACAAAGGATGGGAAATATATAAAATGTATATGCTATAGCAATCACCAAAGAGCAAGTGAAAAGGATGGTTTCAAGAATCATAAATACCTGTGAATGCCCGAGTACAAATAGCTTTGAGTTTGTTACTGAGTTAATGTAATTGATCATTTCTGCAAGATCATACATGGCTAAATCCTGCCAGCTACAATCCCAAATATGCTACAAAGGGAACAACGTTCAAATTAGTCAGGCGATTCACATCACAGATATGGTGAAAAAACTCGTACACTAACTGTTCCACCAAAGATAGAAAGGCACTAATAAAAAGAAAATTTCTAGTTCAATTGTTGATTGGATTACTAAATTTCAGTACTGAATTTTAAGCGCTAAATTTTGTTTTATCAAACACATCCATAGTCACTCTGTAGAGAAAAGAAGAGTCTTTCCGCTAAACTTAATTTAAAAAAAAAAAGAAGCATCAGCTTCATTAGTTAAAAGACAGACAAACAAATAAATAAATAAAAACTATACAAACAGTTGATAGACACTCCGTAGAGAAAAATGTTAATAGGACATCCCATTTAGATAAATTATTACATGGTATGGGATGATCCCAATTAATTTCTACATGACATGTAGTTGAATGTTATTAATTTTTTTTTCATAAATTGAAAAACTTGACTATGTGTCAGCTAGAGATTGGTTAGGACCATACACACGTGGTCTAAGAAGAGAAATTTTTAGCGTGTATATAGATAGAAAAAGGAGGAATTTTTACATGGTCTAGGACCATCACGTGTCCATAGTTCTGGCTAATCTCTAAATGACACGTGATCAAGTTTTTCAATTTACAAGAAAGATAAAACTCAGTTATGTGTCACATGGAGATTGTTCGAGACTATGCTGATCCGGACCATGTGATAATTTCCCAAAGAAGAAAGAGATAAGGAGAAAAAAATAAAAGAAAAGAGAAAAACTAATAGTGTGAAAAATGATATGTAGAAAAATGAAGAAATAGATTAAAAAAAGGTTGAAGTGAGTGGTAAAAGAAGTTGAATGTATATAAATATAATTACTCTTTGATAAATTTTATAACATGAAGGATAAAGCAAGCTACCCTGTGGTTCCAACGTGTTCCACACACATTTCCTACCCAAACATCAAAACCATGATCCGCAAGTACGAATCCAAGTGATTGGTCTGCAGTATTTAGAAACCATGCATCATCACCTGCCTGATCGTATCAAATGACATCAACAAATCACTGTTGAGATTCAATCAAATTGTTTTAAACTTGAAAAGGAATTTCACACTAGCTAGAGTTAAAGAACTTTGCTTCCCTTAAACAAGACAGGTTAAAATATTATACAAATGTTTGGAGTTTGGCATAAAAGAGAAAAGTTTTAACATTACCCCAAACACGGTACAAAAACTGCGAATTTCAAATGTCAATTTTTATTTTATTTTTTGTATTTTTTACATTGAAATATTTTATTTCGTCTCAAATTTCAATTACTTGTACTTTTAAATTAATTATTTTTATATTTTAAAATTCACTCTTTCCCCCCTAAATATTAGGTATACTTATTTATTTACATTATGTATTTTTCATATAATTGTAAATATTTCTTTTAATTTTGTTTAAAATTTTACTTAAAACAATACATGTGCAAATTTTCTGTACAAAGTATACGCTAATAATTATGTAACTGAATGATTTTCAATAGTATTAAATAATTATTTATGGGAGCATTATTCATAAAATTCAGGATCCAAATATCAAGAAACTTATTTAAATAAGCTATTGAAATTTAAAATATTTTAAAAAATCAATTATTAAATCAATTATTGATCTTTTATATGAATAAAAATTTATAACTTAAACATTAAATTTAAAATAATACTAGTATATAATCTAAGAAAGATTGTTTCTAATATTTGAACCCGACCTTCAACACAGCAATTTTGCCGTTGCACGGGACATGCCCTCATAAAATCAATGTAATATTAACATAAAAGTACAAATTGTATGCGTGTGTAAATACGAAATTTATTGAATTTTTTTCATATGTTGAATCCTCGTAATGTAAATATTTTGGGAAACTTCGACTTTAGATTCCTAAAAAATCTATTGTCAAAAAAGTTAAAATTTTAAATTCTAAAACATGAAGGATTACCACATATTGTGAATGCAAATTTTTTATATTGTGATCCAAATATAAATTATCATATGGTTGAAAATTGTTGATTTTTATAATAATTGTTTTAACAATTATATTTAAGGTAATTTTTAATTAATTAATTAACTATATTTTACATTGACAATATATTAAAATTAAATTTAAAACCAAAACTAAAATCAAAATGATAAATATATAATAAATAATTTACTATAATTAACAGTACTTTTATTATTTATTCGCTTTATACATTATGCAACCTTCATATTTCTACAATATACATTTTTTATTTGATTAATTTTTTAATATGTATTTATTTCATATTTTTTCCTGAATGACAAGTATTTTAGAATTTTTTAAAAAGATAAGTTCCTTATATTTTTACTCTAAAATATTAATAAAAAAAACAATACAAGCTATTTTCATGAGGACATTGTTTTAGATAAATACATAGTGATAAATCATATGGATGAATTTGTTAATTTATTATTATATTTCCATGTCATTTTAATACAAATATAAAGATAAATGCAACCAATGTGAGTGCACGAATGAATATATTAATTTATATACATGGAAGATAAAAAAAAAAAATCTAATCCATTCAAGCTTACATAGATAATTAAGATTGGTCGAGATTAACTCTTTTTACCTTAATTTTTGTACGCCAAAATCTGAACCTTTAACAACTAACCCTACTGGTTGACTTGTATATATTATTTTACAAACTATGCTGCTTTTGATGCCATGAAAATCGAATTGAATGAAGTTCGAATTCTTGATTTATGAGCCAGGTCGGGAGATGTTGAGGTTATGAAGCGCTAAATAGGCAGCAATACCAGCAGCATAACCTGCCAAGGCAAAGCCACTAACCTGCAAAAAGGACACAAACGACTTCTTTCATGAACTATACACTAACATTTTATCACATTATTATGTCTAAGTGTACAGTAGGAAATACCTTCCGTAAGTACCAAAAGAAGTCCACCTTTTCCATCCCCATGAACGCAACTCCAGCAGCTGAGCCAATAATTAATATGGATCCACCAGTACTAGCACATAATGCAATCAATTGCCAGAACTCAGAATCTTGAGGGAAAGAAGAGACATCATACATTCCCATTGTAGCAGCAACCAATGGAACATTGTCTATTACTGCAGATATGAGTCCAATAGCACTTGCAATCAGTTCACTACTTGGAACATGTGCATCAAAGAAATTTGCTATTTCCCGAAGAATCCCTGCTGCCTCCAGGCTGCCAAAATGATGGTTAAGATTGATCAAATACAACCGGTTAACATGAGTAACTAGGAAATTAAAGATATGTTAGGAAAGAATATGTAATCACAGTTCATGCAAAAGAACAAGCATGTGTATCTCATAATATCATCTTTCCAGAATGATTAGGCTTTCTGGATATCTGACCTATTAAGTCATAGCAAATGCCTACTACTCAAAGGGACAAAGACATGTTTGTTGATGACTTGATGTGTTTTATTATTGACTTTAAATGCATGAACAAATGGTTATTGTCCAAAACTTATCGCGGCAGAAAAACTAAAATATGCTTCCTCAATACCTGCTAACGGATAACAGAATTCCCAGGAAAAATAGTGCTCCTTGAGTGTTTTTCTCTGACAGAGCATGTGGCACTTTTAGCTTCTGCCTTTCAGATTCACCATAGTGGATAGCATCAGTGAGGAACCAAAGCACTCCAAGTCCGAGCAGCATTCCCAAGTACGGAGGTAAACCTGTGAGGGCCCTGAACACTGGGACAAAAAGTCAAAGCTCCTAAACTCACTGAGGAAACAAGCTGCCCTAGAGGAGCAATCTGTTCAGAGGCAAAGACATCTGGAGAATTTTGTCCCGTCCCATTAATTCCACTGAAGAAGAAAAAGTGAACAACTAAAATCATCTAAATTGTAATATCTTAAGCTAAATCTCACTATTCTAATCAGCTTTTGTGGCTGAGGTTTGCAGTGTAGGAAGGAGAGTGCCTAGCAAGTCAGGGACATCAGAACCAGAGGAACAGCTAGAGAAATGACTGAAGGTACAAACAAACCCTGTAAATAAATAAAGAAAATGCAATTACGGATACTTGTCAATTGTGCGGCGCACTGAATTGAATCCAAAGTTTTCATGCAATCAAATACAAGTAACAGAAACACTTTGACCAAGGAAATCCTAATTTGTGGCCATAAATTATGTATGAGAAATGTTAGCAAGTAGAAACACACTTTCTGTTATTTGGTGAAATTCATGTATGACCGACTAAATAGGGAGCAGGACCCACTCATTTAATGGTTCCCACACGAATTCACCCAATAGTAAAGAGTGAGTTGGAAAGAGCATGTCAAAAGGGTGTTGCTAGCATTTCTTATTATATATTTCTAATCATTATATCTAAAGAATATTATAGGATGCTACAAGTGCTTAATTCATTATTCCACTATAATTTATTATGTAGTTTCACACAAACTTTTCACATGATCCAAACAGATGTATCACACAGGAAGAATTGTCAAACAAATAACCTTCATTGTTTGCAATGCAGATATTTGACCATGTATCCACAGCATAGTGGTGGTAACAGCACCAATAGGACACCATGCACCACCAGCATTTGCTGCCTATTACAACAACAGCTCCCAACGTCCTGTCAATAGAATCCAAATCAACTTCTTGACCATATGATTCAGTGTAGCCAAGCCTCCAAATAGTTGGAGAATACTGGAAACATTCCCAGACGTCCGAATGTTTATGCCCTCAACAAATATCAAGAAAGCCATCACAAGTGCAATTTTCAACTTAAATGAAAAAGCCAATATCATTTCAAGTCACCTATGAATTATAAGTGCTAGCAGGAAATGATAATTGAAATGATCAAAATTAATTTCTGGAGGAAAATTTATCATGATCTTTGTTGAAATTAACAGCAAAATATTATGCATTTATAGCGGTTTATAGGCAAGTAGTATCTGGTTAAGGGGAAACAAAATATTCGCTAATTATGTATAATTAATGTAATAAAGCCTACATAAACCTATATCTGTGGTGTATTCAAACACACGGTTTTAGCTCAATGTCTTTGTAATAGAGCCTGACAGAGACATCTTGAGAACCATGCTTGCCCGGAGGACCCACTGTCCCTGGTGATAAATTTTTTTTGCAAACTGTGTACATCTTCGGTTCGCATCTTCGATCGCAGCCCCCATCTTCTGGTGGATTTTTTTTCTTTTTCCAATGCTCTTTCCGATCACTTGCCGATGACCTTTCCTGCCGCCAACCCCACAGACAAGGTCGCCATTCGCCGATCTACTCGGCCCCACCGACGACATCCCCAACTCCCCAGTCATGCGCCCTCACACGCGTCCTTTGTGACGCGCCAAACAGCCTAGGTCAGCAACGCATGACAACGTGTGTAGCTGCCGTTTGGGTCGCCCTTCCTCGCCCTCCTTCGGCGACCTCTCCCCTTGACTTGTGTCTCCATCTGACGTCCTTTGGCAGGCCCTACAACACCTCTGTTTCCCCCCCCCCCCTATGTGTGTGCAGTTTCTTTTACTTCATCATGGTTTCCACCAGTAGGTCAGACGTCTCTAAGCCAGATGCTCCCATTTTTTCCCACTTTCCACCTACGACTGAGAAATTGGATGGCACGAACTACACCACCTGGGCTTCCAACATTACAATATGGATTAGTGGTCTCGGTTACTGTGACCATCTGTCCAATACCGCTGATTTTGTGGCAGCAGCTGATCGTCCCAAATGGATGAAAATTGACGCTCAATTATGGAGTGTGCCATGATTTAATGACACTCATTGCTCCTCAAAGATTTGATGGTCCTATGTCTACTTATATTGGGAAGGTTCATGCTGCCCTTCACGATTTTAATGAACTCTTATCCCTTGCTGCCTCTAGTCTAACTAAGGCCAAGACAGAACTTGAAAATCGTAACGCTTTCTTTATGATTCTTGCCTTTTTATGGTTTGCCTACAGAAGTACTATGCTACCCGTGGCTAGCTTCTTGGGTCCACTACAGTCCCTAATCTGACCATTGCCTCTTCTGCTCTTCTTCGGATTCCACCAAAGGTGGTCTATGAGGCTCTGCTCCTCCTTTAGGTGATACCTCTGCCCTAGCCTCCTAGAGTAGTAATCCGGACGTTCTTGAGGTGGGGCTTCTCACTTCAAGAATCGCCCCAAGTGTGAACATTGTCATCGTATCGGGCATACCATTGACAGTTGTTGGAAGTTGCATGGTAAGCCTCCTCGTGCTGCCAATGTGGTTCAAAGACCTCTTGTTGATTCCACTCTGCCAGTTGATCAACCCCGTGCTACCCCAGCTACTTATGAGGACTTTCTCTAGTGATTTGAGAGTCGCTAGAACACAGGCACCACTACTTCTGTTGCACACACCAGTAATTCCTTTGCTTGCATCTCTCAGTCTCCTTCGTTGGGTCCTTGGGTTCTTGACTCTGGTGCGTCTGACTATATCCCTAGCAATCGTTTCCTTTTCTCTTCCCTTTCTACATCTGGTTTTTTTTACCAAGTATCACTTTTGCAAATGGTTCACAAACACAATCCCAAGGCATAGGCACTACACATCCCCTTCCCTCCTTAACCTGCTCTCTGTCTGTCATCTCACCTAATCCCATAATTGTTTGATTACGTTCGCTAAAGACACTGTTACCTTACAGGAACGGACCTCGGGATCGATGATTGGCATCGGATGTGAGTCCCATGGCCTTTATTACCTCTCTGCCTCACCACATGCGTACTTTGCCACTGCTTCTCTGCTTACCGTGCATGCTCAGTTAGGCCATCTTGCTCTTCCTAAGCTGCAAAAATTGGGGCCTAGTCTTTCCAAGTTGTCTACTTTAAATTGTGAGTCATGTCAGTTAGCCAAACATAAAAGGAACTCGTTTCTTGATTGTGTCAATAAATGGGCTACATCCCCTTTTTCTTTGGTCCACTCAGATGTTTAGGGTCCTTCTCGTGTTGTCACTCCTTTTGGGTTTAAGTATTTACATTTATTGATGATTTTATGCGTTGTACGTGGTTATTTTTAATGAAAAGCAGGTCTGAATTGTTTTCTCTTTTTGAGACGTTTTATCATGAAAAAAAAACTTAGTTTGGTGTCCCCATCCGCTCTCTTTGCAGCGACAATGCCCATGAATAATTGTCTCATCCATTCCAATGATTTATGGCAACTAACGGCATCCTTCACTAAACGTCCTGTGACCACACCCACAACAAAACGGGATTGCTGAGTGTAAAAATCGACATCTCATTGAGACTACTCGGACTCTTCTTCTCCACGATAATGTTCCACCACGCTTCTAGGGCGATGCTGTCCTCACAGCCTGTTATCTCATCAATCGCATGCCTTTCTTTGTCCTCAATGATCATGTTCCTCACTCTATTCTATTTCCTAATACCCCACTTCATCCAGTTCCCCCTCGTGTCTTTGGATCCACCTGTTTTGTCCACAATCTTTCTTCGGGACTCGACAAGTTATTTGTACGGTCCATCAAATGTGTCTTCTTGGGCTTCATCGGTCCAAGAAAGGTTATCGCTACTTCTCTTAACCGTTATTTTATCTCAGCTGATGTTACCTTCCTTGAGTTTGTCACCTTTTTTTACTCTGCTTCTAACATGGGACCTACTTTCACACCTACTACCCACTGTCTCCTAGGATGACCCACCTGAGCATTCCTTGGTCGTGCAACCTCTTCAGACATATCAGCGACAACAACACCCAAATGTGATGCCTGTGCCTACTCCCACTACTGAAGATGAGGCCCTGGTTGACTCTTTCCTCGTGCCAACTACCTTCCCAGATCCGAACTTGTCACCCGATGTTGATTTGCCCACTGCTTTACGTAAAGGTACACGTTCTACTCGTAACCTCTCCCTTATTATATTACTTTAAGTTACCACTGTCTGTCTCCTTTGCATTATACTTGTCTTTCTTCTTTGTCCTCTGTGTCTATCCCTAAATGTCCTAGGTGAAGCATTATCTCATCTAGAATAGCAGCAAGCAATGATTGACGAGATGTGTGCACTCTAAAGCAGTGGTACTTGGGAACTCGTTCCTCTCCCTCTGGCAAGTCCACTGTTGGGTGTCGTTGGCTTTACACCCTCAAAGTTGGACCTGATGGCAAGATTGATCGTTTTAAGGCCCGCTTGGTGGCGAAGGGTTACACTTAGGTTTTTTGGTCAGGATTACACTTGACACTTTCTCTCCTGTGGCCAAAATGGCATTTGTCAGACTCTTACTCTCCATCGCTGCCATTTGCCACTGGCCTTTATTTCCACTCGACATTAAAAATGCTTTCCTACATGGCAACCTTGATAAAGAGGTTTATATGGAGCAACCACCAGGGTTTGTTGCTCAAGGGGAGTCCTCTACCATGATCTGTCGGCTTCATAGGTCCTTATATGGCCTAAAATAGTCCTCAGCGAGCGTTGATAAATTTCGCACTATTGTACAACAATTCGGCATGATTCACAGTGAAGCCGATCACTTTGTCTTTTATCGTCATTCATCCTTAAGGATGTATCTACCTCATTGTGTATGTGGACGACATTGTCATAACAGGCAGTGATCAACATGGCATTTTCCACCTAAAACAATACATCTCGCGTCAATTCCAGACTAAGGACCTTCATAAACTTCGATATTTCTCAGGTATTGAGGTAGCTCAATCCAACGATTGGTTTCGTAATCTCTCATAGGAAATATGCCCTTGACATCCTTAAAGAAACTGGCCTACTAAATGCCAAACCTGTGGACACTCCTATGGATCCTAGTGTCAAATTACTACCCGATCAGGAGGAGCCCCTATCGGATCTAGGGAGATATAGGAGATTGGTTGAAAAGCTAAACTATCTCATAGTCACCCGTCTAGACATTTCTTTCGCAGTTAGTGTGGTAAGCTAGTACTAGAACTCTCCCTGCTAAGATCATTGGGATGCAGTAATTTGCATATTGAAATACATTAAAAGTGCTCCAGGCAAACGACTTATTTACGAAGACAGAGGACATACTCAGGTAGTTGGGTACTTTGATGCCAATTGGGTAGGTTCACCTAGTGATAGGCGATCCACTTCTGGGTATTGTGTATTGTTCAGAGGAAACTTAATATCCTGGAAAAGTAAGAAGCAAAATATTGTAGCAAGATCCAGTGCTGAAGTAGAATATAAGGCCATGGCCCTAGTGACATGTGAACTCATTTGGCTAAAACATCTCCTCAAAGAACTCCAGGTTGAGAAGTCTATGCAGATCATCAGGGAAAAGATTGAGTCAAGAGAAATACCACCAGCTTCGTCAACTCAAGTGACCAACTCGCAGATGTCTTCACAAGTCCTTGAGAGGTCCAAGAATTAGTATATATGTAACAAGCTGGGTGCATATGATGTATATGCTCCAGCTTGAGGGGGAGTGTTGAAATTAAGAGCAAAATATTATGTATTTATAGCGGTTTATAGGCAAGTAGTATCTGCTTAAGGGGAAACAAAATATTCCTTAATTATGATAATTAATGTAATAAAGCCTATATAACCTATATGCGTGGTGATTCAAACACACGGTTTTAGCTCAATGTCTCTGTTTTCTCCTCTTTAACAATCTCTCAAATCAAATAAGGAGCAGAGATATCAAGCTTTAGAGGTCTAATGATTGAAACTTTAGCGTTTAGATGATGCATGAATGTTCCTAGTCATTCCTTATTGTGGTATTGTAGGAAATATGGTCATATTTAGTACTTCAACACAAGGGCAAATTACACTAAAAGTTAACAACATAACAGACACACGTACTTCCGATACTCTGACGGAGGTACTAATTGCCGCAACAGAGAAATCATGACTATGGTGGATGTCAAGCTGTCTAGAACTGAACTGAGAAAAAATGTAACAAATCCAATCTGCAATTTCAACATTAATTTGTCAATTTCCATTATTGAGACAGAAAAAAAATAGTGATGCAACTACAGAAAATTTAGAATTTTAGTTGGGAGGAGGAAGAATTTTGTTCTTGTCCACTCTTCTGTTAATGATGCCCTTTTACTCTTATAAAATATTGATGTCAAACAGTGAAAAGATTGCTGTCACTGATGCCAAGCCTAAATAAATAGTACTACACCCATTTGTACGAAGGAGCTCTTGAATCTGAGCCCCTTCTATTGTGTGTATCATCCAAATTTGACCATAAACTGTAATGTTGAACAGTTAATGTAGTCAAATTTCCAAGAACTCTCAATTCGCAAATAATCTGCTAGGAAGCTTTTTTACTATGGTCAACAATGCAGTGAAAGCACATACCACCCATAGGAGAAGGCGTGGTTTTCGGGTCGTTATATTGTCTGTAACCAGCTTAAATCCGTGATGAGCGACAACTATCTCAACAATGGTCATTGCACCAAGCAAGAAAAACACTATTTCACTGACTTCCGCACATGCATGTGTTAGCTCTGAAACAGCTATATCAGTTGATGGAGCCTATAGACAATTCCATAAAGAATAAAAGCAAATAGCAATGGAAAATCCAATAAAAAAGAAAGAAAGAGGGAGATAAACTGACTTCAAAATGTAGACATACTGAATGATACAAAAAAAATGTCATTTAAGTTGAAAAGCATATCTATGATGACAAATTCTGTTACTGATTTGAAATCAAAATCTATGGAAATATAAGATCCATATACCTAATGCTGGTTCACTCTTGAAAAGAAAAAGCTTATTCTAGGGTGGGACGCTCCTTCATATTTCCCACCGTGGGAAACAAATTTGTAACCGTTAGATGTATATAACTTTAAATTAATGGTTGACATTTTTTTATTTTCCCAATTTATCCTCTTTTTTTTCTTCCCACTTCTTCTCTCCTCCTCTTCTTCAGCTCTCGTCCGGCAGACCTTCCGCCTCACCGGCTGCGCCCCTCAGACCAACGTCGACGGCTCGCGCATCATCCTGCAGCTGCTGGCTGTGGCCGAACAATACCGGAACGGTTAAGATCCAACCACAAGATCCGAACAATACCGGACGGTTAAGTTTAATTGACGGTCTGAACGACCTTGCCTTCGGGGTTGTACTTTGAGCGAAGGTCGCTGGAGAGAGGCGCGCTCATCAGGACGCGCCGCGAAGTCAGCACTTGCTTGCGGCAGCTGCTTGAAACCCTTGGATTGAACTTCATTCTCGCTCTCGGTCAGGCTAAGGCTTCCTCATTTTTCGACGGCTGAGGGTGAGCTTAGCTGTCCCACGCTAGAATTAGCCAATCCGACCGCAAGAAAAAGGCATGTATATGAATATATGGTACTGGATACTTGAGCATCTCTTTTTCAATTGTACTTTAGAAATATGCAAATGCGTATGGCATAGATGTATCAAGTGCATGTTGTTGTATGTGGTGTCCTATGCATTATCAGACAAACAGCAACCAAATATCTCAAAAGCTTGACCATGAACACATGCAGTTCTGATTAATCATTAATCAAGAAATAATCTCACAAGTCAAAAGACAAAAAAGACAGACATTTACCCCAATACTTCGTATCACCCATAAGCTTACAGCCATCAATAGTCCCACTCCGCTTTTATTGAAGGGTAGATATTGTTCAAATATGATGCCTGCATATCCTATTACAAATACCAATGCCATTGCAAGGTCCTGCAGTGCAATGTCATAATAACTATTGGAATGGAGTATATTTAGAGACAATTTCCCAAATGCGTGTACTTCATTGTGAAATGTGCACTAGTGAAATCAGGTAAGAGGACATTGATAGGGGATCACGGGTTCCAGATCCTGGCTTCAAGTTCTTATACCATTTTCAAAGTGCAATTGAGTGTGAGCATTAGCCTATAAGAAGCAGATTCTGCAACCACATAACAGTAATAATGTGCACTTTTTCCACCATTCTTGCCTTAACTGACTAAATCACCAAAATTAACCCTTTGATTTTACATTCTTAGTTTCATACTAAAGCTCACTCCATCACCACTTTTTCCGTGATAAAAATCGTCACAGGGAAGAAGCTAATAATTCCAAAGGTTAAAATACACTTTTGGTCTTTTATCTTTTTAAGAAAATTAATTTTGGTCCTTTATCTTTTAATAGCGTCAATTTGGTACTTTATTTTTTTAAAATACTTCATTTTAATCCTTTCGTCAAGTTAAAACTAACACTGTTAATGTTTTATATTTAAAATAATTAATTTTAAACATAATGACAATTTTTAACTGCCACTATTAGCAGAACCCTTAAGAACTTTAAACTTTTACGAATTTAATTACTCACAATGGGAGCAACTTTTTGCAAAATTGATTGGGCCCTTTTCGTCTCTCTTAAAGGCAATCAAAAGCCCTCAAAGTTTGCAGTAAGTCGTTTCTTGTATCGAGAAAATTTTACGACTATTGGTTATGTGTTTTTAAAATTTAATAAATAAAATTATTATAGTGGCAATTAAAAACTGCCACTATGTTAAAATTAATTATTTTAAAACTATAGTTATCAAAGTGGGCTACAACCCGGTGAGCGAACTCTGCCTACCACGGGTTTGAGTCAGGTTGGGTTGAAAAAATCCAACTCACCATGATTATAAGAAAAACCGAGCCCGACTTACTTAGCTCGTGGCTCACTCGGGATAAAACCTGTGGTGAGCTGAGTTGGCTCGCAGGTTAAGGGTTAATTTTTTTTTTTAAATTATATATATATATATATATATATCCCATTCTTAATTAGTAATTATCCTTTATAAAATGCCATAACATTAGTTTAAAATTTAAATGTTTAATTATTATAATATTTTGTCACAAAAAAATAAAAATTAAGTTTGAATTTTTTTTATTTCAGGTAAGCCAACCCGTTTAGCCCACCAACCCGGGGTGAGTTGAGTCGGATTGAGTATTTTCTGGCTTGCCCAAAAGTGAGTAGGGTTGGGCTGACTCACTCTTTTGTTCAACCCGTGGTGAGCCAACCCGGGTGAGTTGAGTTGGCTCACTTTGACAACTCTATTTAAAACTCATGTTCTTCTTCTTCTTCGTCTTTTCCCTTTTTCTTTGACGAATCAATCTAAAAAATGAAAAAGACAAAAATCAATTTAACAAATCCAATCTCAAAAGCAATTTTGCAAATAAAAAATGAGAACAAATCACAGTTGTTGTTGCATAACTAACATCCTTCCACCACCATTGAGCCAACAACGAAACTCATTTGCGAATTTATTCGGAGTTACCGCAATGAAGCTGCCACCATGTGCAACCACTGTGAAGGGAACGGCTTGCCAGTGAAGGATTTGGGAATGGAAGGAAGACAAAGAGAGGGAAAAGAGGAAGAGGGAAGACGAAGAGAGACAAAGGGGGAAGAGGAAAGAAAAAGAAAAGGAGAAAATGTTTTGTGGTTGTTTTTAACCACTATTTTTTTAAAAATATGACTTTTTCGTTATCAAAGTTAACATTGTTGACGAAAAGGACCAAAATGGAGCATTTTAAAAAGATAAAGGACCAAAACGAATTTTCTTGAAAAGATAAAAAGCCAAAAATGTATTTAAGCCAATTCCAAATAAAAACTACTTGATTCAAATATTCAGTTAATTTCCTACAAATCTTGGATTTTTCAATGATAAGTGAGCTACCCTTAACCTAGATTATGCACCCAAACATCAAATATCCAAATTCATATGTTAGCAAACCAGAGTGATTAAAAGGGTATTCTAAGAACTTCGTTAATGGGTCATACAAAAGAAGAACCTGAAACTGTTGTCGTGAACTTAGTTGAGGCTGAAACGACGAAGTTGTAGCATCTCTGGCCATATCTTCAGCACATGCCAATACATAGTGATGAAGCAATGTGGGAGTGGTACCTCTAAATCTGGTTCTGCAAGAAGAGGAGCCAAAGAAGGGTAAGGTTTCAACTGTGTGCCTATAACTCAAATCTTGAACTCTAATAGCTCAATAGTGAAAATTTTGGTAAATTTTTTTTGTAAGGCTTTAAAATGAAATTGTAGCATAATGAAAATCATAAAACTTTTTCCTTTGTAAATAAAATGAGAATCTTTGCTACTAAATCATTTGAGTAATAAAATATAATAATAACCAATACAATTGAAAATGAAATACAATAAATCCATGTTTTAACACAAATAATGCAGCTACATACTCTTAACATGAATAGGATTTATATTACATTCCAATGACATAAGGACCCTTAACACAGGCTCCACGTATTCATATTTCATCATTTGGTTTTTGAGAAAACTCTGGGAGTATATATTCCTTTCCATGGTATTTTCTTTTCACATTTATATATAAGAACCTTACACTATCTCAGCTACTCTGAAAGGAATACTCTCTACCGGTGTAGTAATGTTTAGCAGTTGTCAAGGTTATTATACCAATTAGTGTGAGTCTCTCAACTTAGATTACAAGTCTCGGCTATTAGGATTTCATAACTCAATTACCTTTAATCCCCTACACTCAAAAGTCTTGCTAACAATCCCTCGATGTACCAAGTTGTCATTCCCCCATCATCATTTTATGTACATGATGCATGGGCCTAAGCTAAAACAATACATTTATTCTTAATTATTTATCATTTCTCCAAAAAATCCAGTAGAACCTCCTCTGTTTTTGGTACATTCTATTATACCTCTTAATAGGTATGGACAACAAATTAATAGAGAAAACTTGACAAACATATCAATTCATAGATTCTATTCATATCATCAATGTTATCATCAAAATCACGTTCTTATTCCTTTTAATTCACTTGGCCAGTTATAAGTAACATTCATAGCTCACCTTTCATCAATTCACATTCTTTTCAATTCCAATAAAATTCATCACCATCAAAATCAATCATTACAAATATCAATTCATCATTGGAGTCAAATCAATAATAATTCTCATTTACATTGGCTTATCTTACCAAGTCACACATAACTTTGTAACTCATCCTTCAACAAATCACATTACTTAAATTCCAGTGGGAACACCATAACGTAATTCAATTATTTAATCAAATAATTTTACCATTGAAAATGAATCAATACAATTCTCACATTACAACATTTTGGCCAAAACCCTTTAACAGCAATACTATCAAATAATCTCAATTTTTATCATCTTATAAATAGAATAAATGACTACAAAACACAAAAGGGTAACAACTATAATTCTCAAATCTTGCCATCCAAACCATGAGCTACAAGCTCTAATTCAAAGGATTTTTCCACCAAAATAATCCACATCACTTATATAATCATAAAACAACATAATTTGAGCTAAATCAACACAAAATCATCATTTAAATCATGGTTTTGGACTATTTAAAGTGACAGGGCAGCAGCTGAATTTTTTGACAAAGGTTCACAAAACATGAATTTGGAAGTTCCAAATCATTAGGATTTTGTCCCAAAACTTTTCTCATTGCTTATATAATAAAAGGGAACATGTAAGAAGTTAATTTATCACAAAATCATCAATTAAATCATGATTTATGGTGGATTAAAAGTGCAGGGCTGAATTTCGCTTCTCTGCAGCAAAGCCAACAATTCATGCATTTTAAGGTTCCAAACTAAGTATTATGCATCAAAACTTTCCACATCATATATATAATCATAAGGCATCATAAGGAAGGTCAATCCACTCCTAAACCATCATTTAAATCATGTTTATTGGTGGAAAAATGATGCAGGGTAGCAGCTAATATTTTCTTCAGAATCATGCACACTTTATGCATAAAAGTCGCCATTTCAAGAAATTATGGAATAGAAGCACCACCAATTGACCATGTAACCTTAGGAAGTGTGAACCAACACTAAAACATCGATTAAAACTTGGTTTTAAGTGAGAGATTCGTAGCACACAGTAGTTGCATATTTATGTGCAGTAAAACAGAGAATTTAGTCATCCTTTCAAGTGTTTCTTGCTTCCATTAACTTCCAAACATACATAGAATTATATGGCAACCATTAGAGACCATAAACACATCATATAATACTTGAAAATCATCATTAAAAGTACAAATACACCAAATCAATATCTCAACACTTATTTATACTTATAAAAATACAAGATCAAGCTTTATAAACACAAATGCATCTTTCAAGAAGTTTCTGTTTCTTCCATTCTATAATGCCCTGTTTTTACTAGTCAAATTATCATAACAAATGAATTTTCTCTCAACCCTCTTTTGCAGTTTTAACCCTAAATATGTTTATTTTCTAAATATAATTTTTTTCAATTTTTAAAAAATAATTTAAGGGCTTAATTAGACACATTTTCGTAGGCTGGCTTGCTGTCAGGAAATTGACAGAACAGCAGCAGTTCAAAAATTCATCAAATGTTCATCACTTGGAATAAAATTATGAGATTTTACAGGGATATTATAAACATACAAAAGCATCATCATACCAAAAATCATATGAAAATTCGCCCCACAGAGTGAGCAATACACGAAAAACAGCAGGCAGATATAGTGCAGTAAAATTCAACATGTTTAAAACTTAATCTTTGAGGCAATTCATCAAACACTTGGCATGCATCTCTAGTAATTCAAGTAGTAAGAACATCACACAAGGTCTAACTAATCTCTATATGGCCAATCATGCTAACAAACCACAATTCATCTCATTCCTCAAGAGTCATACAATTGAAATATCATCACATAAAACACTAATTCCATTTTCTAAGCTATTTTCATTCTCAAAACTCACCCCTCGTTTTATTGGCCCTTATCAAATCCTTAAAAGGATAGGTCCGGGTTCTTACCAAATTCCTCCACCTCCTTCTCTTTTTAATCTACATGATGTTTTCTATGTTTCTCAATTATGAAAATATATTTATAATCCTTCACATGTGATAGTACCTAACACAGTGTAATTAAAGGAAAACCTACTTGTGAAACAATGCCTGTATAGTTTGCAAATAAGAAAATCAAACAACTAAGGGGCAAGCAGATTTCACAAGTGAAGGTCATCTGGGATAACGTTATCCGGTGATGCCACATGGGAACTGGAAGAAGAGATAAGACAATACCCTCACCTGTTTATAACATAACAAAATTTCGAGGACAAAATTTTTGTGAATGGGGGAGAGTTGTAAGATCTTGATTTTTCAGGACAAGAACTATATTTCCTTACTTAGAATAATACGAATAACTTCTTAGTATTTCCTTTTTGCAATTTTCTAAATCCTTATTATAGTTGTATGAATTCCTATTTGGTCCCTAAATAATCACAAATTCAAACCTCTACATAATTGCTAAGTAGTCCCTAACCACAATAGAAATTCAAATCTCAACCCATTTTCTGTAAGAAACACAGATCCATTGATTAGATGAGGAATCAACATCTAATTAACTTAGAAACTTAAATACAATTATATGAAAATATTTTTTTCTAACTACATAATAATAATAATAATAATGAATTAAAATTATACAAAATTATAAACAAAAATTGTAAATGGAAAATAATAGTGTTTTCTCAATCTCTATAAACACTTATCAATTGACCTAAACTTAAAATAAATAAATAAATAATTTATAATGTTTAGAATTAATTAACCATTAATTAAGCATTTAAAATTATTAATTTATAAGTCAATCACATTTATCTATAATTATAAAACTAATTATTTAACTTAATATATTTTTAATTATCCTAATTGAATCGTAAGCACCTTAATTATATTATTTAACACTTAATAACTTAAGCTAACCAACTTAAAACAAAATTCAGCCACAAAACTTTGATCGGCGTAGGAATTGGATTCTTTCCATGGATAAGATTGTGAATCATGGTTTTACTTACTAATACCACTAGTATTGCATAAAACCATGTATTTAAAGTTGGAAACCCCACATGCACTAAAAATCTTTGGCCATCCACATATGAAAACCACTTGCCAAGTTTTCCTTGTTTTATATTACCATGAGCTTAAGGTGGGCTTAATCCTAGTTAAACAAGACAAAATCCCAATTTAGTTGGAAACTAAATAAATGATACTAACTAGACTAAAATTACAACTAAACTAGTTTCTAAAAATTTACTATAAATTACCTAAGTCCCCTTATTCATCGTCCCTTTTGCCTCACGTATATGTTCAACACCTATATTTATCACCTTCCTTCTAAACATCTCTAAGCTAGAGAAAATAAACCAAAGCTTACATACATTCTTTAGCCACCCTCTCATCAAATATACGCTATTTTTGTTATTTGCACGTACCCTTTCACTAAAATTTACTAAGGTAGGAGGGAGCCTTTTTATCCTCTATAAAAGTGAGAATATAATTGGCTGTGTGATAGGGTGGCCCTAGCCCTATCTTGTGCAAATTTTCGTTATTTTACGATTATTCTACTACTTTTTCTCTAAATCCTACTACTAACATTTAATGTTCTATATTCAATTTATTTTATCATCCCTATTTATTTCTATCATATTACTAGTAAATACTAACTAACAATAACACCTACTTTTAGTTATTTATTTTTCTATAGTTTACTTTCCTATATTTATTTTACTCTCTAGTGATATATTGGCCTACTCCTAATCTTTATCTTCCAATTATTTGTATTTCTATAATTTATTTTACTTTCCAGTGATATACTGGTTCCTTACTAATATTTATTTTTCAATTATTTATATTTTTGCAATTTATCTTACTTACAAGTGATATACTAGGTCTCCTGCTAACTTTTACTTTTCATTTATTTACATTCCTACAATTTATTTATTCTTGAGTGATACACTGGTCTTTTTCTAACTTCTAGTTTTTAGTTATTTATATTTTTGTAAATTATTTTACTTTCCAATGATATATTGATCCGTTACTAGCTTCAACTCTTTAGTTATTTACTTTTCTATAACTAACATTTAAATTCTTGCAACGAATTAATTACATTTTTGTCACTGATCATTTAATTTTTTGAAACTTATTTCCGCAATTTAATTATTATAACTATTTAAAATTCCATATTTTCACCTCTTTAATTATTTTTGTATTTTATTTTCACCAATCATTTTACAATGTTACCTTTAATATTCCTTATGTTTTTATTACTATTATACTTGTCTATGAATATTAAGATCTTGACGTTGATAAAAAATTGAATCTTAGCACGATAAATTTTTATGATGAATTGCTAATTTGTGCATATCCATAGCATATCAAATTTTGCAATAAGGAGATGGGCCACGCTTCACCATTTTGGTGAGTGAGAGTACGTTAATGAAGGTTATCAAACCTTGGGGATGATTGGGTCTGGAATACATAAGTGACCATGAGCTAGCTACCATGTGTCGTGTTATCCTATACCCCACACAATCATCCTGACTAGTCACTTTACCTACTCATGATTGGTTGTTGAGTTGCTTGGGTATAATCGCCTGATTGTGCACACATGATTATTGATATTTATATACAACTTCTTGATACCAAGTGTTACTCCCTAATTGCTTCTCCAAGACAAAATGATTTTTTTTTCTCCATGGAGTGGAATATTTTGGGCCCCATGCATAACTCATGCAGTTAGAAATTTTATGTCTCTAAGGGACTTATACAATCATTCATTATTGTTAAGACAAAGGACAAAACCCTCATTTATTTTGATAATAACAAGCAGTCCAAAACAGTCTTTAAGCTTAATCATCTGGTTACTTGTTATACTGTTTATTCGCTATCGTCTGATCACTGATCATGCATCATTTTTATCCTTCTTTAAAAGATTCAGTAACTAACTTCTTTCAGACAAACCTTTAATAATCTGTACACTGCAAGTATGTAAAAGCGTAAACAACCTCGAAAGAAATGAAGTCTACGTACCTACTCTCGAGGAAAGTGTCTCTTTACACGTAAAAGAAGGAATAAGTATATGGATGTTAGTATAGGAAAGCAGATATATCCACTGCTACAAGATTGAATGCGAGAAAGGACAAGATAAGCAGACTGCTTTATCTTATTAAGGTGAGAAGTTGGTGAAAGGCATTAAATGCTACATTTAATATTTCAACGACTCTTTTCCACCAAACGAAGGATGTCTTTAACAACACTCTCAAAGGATACTTTTTGAGAGATCACTATAAATAGAAAAAGAGACATCAGTCTCAGTGGTTGATCAATTAATAGATCCTAAACTATTGAAAAGCTATCAACTTGTAACTTTCATATACGTTGTCTGTAAATGTTTTTCACTGAACTTCATTGTATATTCGTCTAATAGGACGCTAAACTAAGTGAGATAACTCACGTTCAACCTTTTTCTCTAAGAAATTGGTAGAAGCCTGAAGAGGCTTGGTTAAAAAAAATACGTGTAACTTGTTTAAGTTAGTAGGACTTGGTTGTTGTTAAGAACTGGACGTAGTTTCTAGGGTGAGACGAACCAGTATAATTCCTTTGTGCTTCTCTAATTATCTTTCTACATTCGTCTTTCTCTTCAACATTTAAAAAAAAAATCATTTGGTTAATCCTTCAGACGACTACGTCTTTAAAAAGGTTTTGCGAAAATTTGCTATAACATAATTCAACTCTCCTTCTTGTGTTATCTTTGTGTTTTACAGTTTGATATCAGAGCTCAGCCTCTAAGGGTTAAGCACCTTAACAAGTGATAAAGGAAAAGATCTAAATTGCAAACCTTGAAGGACAGTTCATTCTTGAAGGAGCCTCATTATCAAGGCCTCCAGCCTTCAATGGAAAAGATTATGCATACTGGAGAGACAAAATAAAAATGTACATCAAGTCCACTTATTACGGCATCTGGAGAATCATAACTCATAGAGGCCTCGTTGTGATAAAGCCAGAAAATGAATACAATCAGAACGACTTCAACATGCTACAACAAAATGCAAAGGCTAAGTATATTATAACTTGTGCCTTATCTAAAACTAAATATAACAAATTTTGCAGGTGCAGAACAACAAAGGAGATATGGGATGCTATACGCATAATGCATGAAGACACAGAAGATGTTCGCCTTAAGAAGAGTAGTAACTCTTCAAAGACACTATGAGATTTTCACCAAGAAGGAGACAGAAACCATTGATGAGATGTTTGGAAGATTTCAAACAATTCTCAATGGACTCCAGAATCTTGGTGTTGAGTTTTCCAAAGCTCAGAACAATCTCAAAATTTTGGATAGTCTTCCAAAAGTATGGGAACCCAAGGCTACAATAGCTGAAGCCAGGGATATGAAGGCTTTAACTTTGGATGAGTTGCTGGGAGCTCTAAGAGTCCATGAAGTTCATCTCTTTAAAAGAGATAAAATAAAAAACTAATGACTCTATAGCTCTAAAGAGTGGAGAAACAAGTTGGAGAGCAGACCAAAGAATAGAGACAAAAGCTAGGAATAAAGTCTTGAAAGTTTAGTCTAATGAATTTGAGAGCTCAGACGAACGCTCTAGCTGCTCCATAGATGATGAGATCTCTCTCATAACCAAAAATTTAAGAAGATGCTTAAAAGGAAAGGAAGATTCAAGCAATCCTCCAAAAGAAGAGACAACAGATTCAGGAAGCCTCCTTAAGAAGAAAACAACGAAATTATATGTTTGAGTGCAAAAAGCCTAGACATATAAAAGCTGAGTGTCCTAAATTAAGAAGAGGATGGAACTCAAAGAAAAGGAAAAAGAAAAAGAATCTAGCTACATGGGAAGATTTGGACAATAGTAGTAGCAAGTCAGACGATGAAAAGGCTAACATTTGTCTCATGCTAGACACTGAGGAAGTAATATCTGAGGTAAAATTTATCTCTGAAAATAATCTGCATGAGTCTAACAGTTGTGAATTTGAGTCTGATGATGAAGAAGATATGTCATATGACACTCTTCTTGCCAATTCTCACATGATTGCTCTTGAGTATAAGAAATACAAAAAAAATATCAGGAAGCTATTTTAGAAAACGAAATACTCAAGAAAGATCTAAAGAGAATGCATAAGAGTCAAGCCTTATATCTTGAGAAGACAATACTTCTCTCTAAAGTCGACAAACTAAAGAAAGAAGTCATTAGTCTTAGACATGATCTGGCTAAATTTGTGGACAGGTCTTCAAAACTACAAGTGATCTTGAAACATAGAAGACCTCCATCTGACGAATCTGGCATAGGCTTTGTAAAAGACAAGAACTCTAAACCATCATTTTCTAAACCGTATTCAACATTTTGTAATTTTGTGGGAAATTTGGACACCCATCTCAAAGGTGTCAACACAAACGAAACAAAGGTCAAATAAGACCTTTGGGACTAACACAAAAGGACCCAAAAGTATTTGGGTACCAAAATCTCAAATAATTCCTATTGCAGATATCCTTAATAAGAAAAAGAGGGATTTGTTCTGGTACCTAGACAGTGGATGCTCACGTCACATGACGGAAGAAAGTTCTATGTTCCTAGACCTCCAAACATATAAAAGAACTATTTCGTTTGGAGGAAATGGAAAAGGCAAAATCATTGGTATAGGTAAAGTTAACTATCAATGGGGAGATATCTTCATAAAGGCTTTACCAGAAGTACGCTTTAATTTTATATTAGAAAATTTGCACATGAAGGTCTTGCATGATTAGTATGTCTTGCGTATATCGTCTTATGATCTATTGTCTTATCTTCATCTTACTAACACGTATGCTTCGGTATGTAAAAAGGTGATTCTTATTTGACTTTACTGTCTGTTGTATTAATATTAATTCTCATTGATAACCCCCAAGAAATGTGTGCCGCTTTTCCTTGCCACATCATCTCATTAAATGCATGTTTCTTCTGTACTATCAAACCCTTCAAATATTCAAAAATAATCGTCTGTTCTCTTCAGACTCTTAGAAACCCTCTGTACTATCGATCTCTCACTCTTAAACCTTTTAACCTCTCAACGACTTGCACTCCTGGCCGCACCGAGACAACTTGCCCCCATGGAAAGATTTCCCGAAAGTGACTTCGTGGCTGGAAAATGGGTTGATCTTAAGAAACTGGAAAAAGAAGGGTTTCTTTTGCATATGTATATCAAGAATATTGGATGGGAATCATTTGTTTAGAAGCGAACCCACTAGCTACCACGCCCGTTATGCCTACCTCTGGGCATTTGCATCTAAAGTTAATGGGACTATTATTGGAATAGGGGACAACCAGATGATTATTGTTTCCACTGATTCGATTGTAGCAGCATCTGGCTACATGGAAGAAGGTGATGTGTTCACCAAAGATTGGGAAAAGGCCATCACCCCAGAAACCATCGATCTGGCTCTGTATGGGTGTCGCAGACCCCAATTGGTCAACAAAGATGTGTTGAAGAAATTTCTATATTCATTAAAAATGACGAGGGACTGTAGAATCATTCACAACATCCTTCTACACGTTATTCTGCCTCGTAAGGGCTCCAAGGATAATGTATCTTCCAGATATAAATTCTGCCTATACAAAATGCTCACTAAACAAAAGGTGAATCTTCCTACTCTCATTCTAGACAACTTGGAGGTCATGCCTCACCAAATCCAAGGAGAGCTCTAAAAGCAAACAAAGGTACTTGATTCCTTATGCCATGTTATTCACTGAAATTATTAAATTGGTTGACGTAAATGAATCTGGTTGGGAGAAAAAGAAACAAGGTTCGGAGATCGACGTATCCATTATAAGAAAGATGAGGATAGCCCATCGTTTCCCTAGATATGTTGCCATGCACCCTGAGCTGGCAGTGATCAAGGAAGAATCTATTGATGTGGTAATTGGATCTACTTTTCGGGTAGGATCCTTTGCTGATCTTTCCATTGGCCCGGCTTCTGTTCAACCTCCTCTACCACAGACGAAACCCCGACCAACACAACCAGAACCCAAACAAACCAAACCTTACAAATCGAAACTTCCCATCAAAAGACCATCTGAGCAAGACCCACAACAGCCAACACATGACCGACCCTCTTCCCCATTCAAGAAACATAAGCCTCTCACCATTCGTCTGAGATCTAAACCAACCAAACAGCCTGACTCAGATGATGATCTTCCCATCAAACATCTACTTACAACCACACACGCAGTCATCCCTGAACCATCATCAGGACAACCATCACTACCTCCTATTACCACTGAAGTATTTGTCCCTACAAAGCCATCTAAAAAGTCTTCAAAGTCCAAGAAAATCAAAGAACCAAAAACAAGAGCACAAGAGGCAAGGCAATTGAGAAGAGCCAAAGTCGAATCAAAGAAAGTTAAAAGAAGAAGAAGAGGAGCTCATTGCTCAAGAAGAAAAGCAAATTGAAAAGGTGGTGCTTTAATCAGTCATTAAGTACTCGCTACAAACAACCTCTGAGGAGCCTGATGAGGAAGAGCTATTTAATTAAGAAGACGTCATTGCTACCTCCAGAGGGAGATTACCTAGATATCTTCTATGAGAAATTCCTCAATCTGTTTCTCTGTCTCAAGTCTTCTAGCATCTTTTTGTAGACTTGATGGCCAAACCAAGCAATGCTCTACCTATAAGAGCTTTTACCTTTAGTCTGTCAAAAGCTGAAGGCCCTTCAGTCTGGAGGATTGACTCAACCTATGATAGAAGAAGCTTCACCTGATCTCGACAGATCAAAGACTCCTCTGTCGAGACTCTACTTCATTTGAACATCATGAAACTCGAAGTGTCAACAAAACCAAGGAGTACTAACCTCCAGAGTCCTTCGACCCAGAGATTCGTCAAGCTCTCATCAACAATGAGGTGGGCAAAGTAAACAACCCAAAGATGTGGACCACCATTGTTCAAGAAAAATGGCCCTGCTAGTGCGCCATGGATACGCTGAAAAGATGCCTGACATAGAAGAAGAAACTACCCCTGCTCTCTCCTATGAGCCTTACATCCAATCGTACGTCTGGAAGGATGGGTACAGCATCCTGTCAAATGCACCTATTTTCGTCTAAGCTTCCTTAATCAGAACCAGATTCCCCTCTGGATATGAAGTACGGAGACAGAGAGGAATCCATTGCCACACCTCCCCATTTATGCTTAAGTGCAATTACTCTAAGTATCTGATCATATGCAGAACCTACAACTACAAGCCCAATATTATCTATCCGTTCTGCCATGGGAAGATCAAGACTTATCCTTTCGCCATCTGTTTAGAAGATAGTCCAGACTTTGAAGAATGGCAGATTGGTGACGATGATTGGGAGTTAGGGAGGGTAATGTACAATTTTCTGAGGGAGAAGATGCAGATTTCCCTGCAGCATGCTATTTGCGAGAGAAGGTGTCCTAACCTTGAGCTAGGTTCGCCTAGACTCATGGCAAGACGAATGCCTACTTTTATTGAAGCCATAGACTACCTTCCGCATCTGCTGCCAAAAGACAATCACGTGCCAAAATCTAGTCTATGGGGAAAGGCAAAGAGCCCAAATTTAGACGCAACCCTAGGCGATACTTGATGATAAGACAGAAAGCACTTTCACCTGCGCAGCTAGCTACTTTGAAAGGTAAAGAAACTTTATGGAGTTTAGACCAAAAGAGATTGCAAGAACATGTTAAAGCCTTCAAACATTTTTTGGGTTTAATTGCAGAAGAGAAGAATCTTTTGAGCCATAAAGCTGTTATTGCGCAACTGATCACTGGGTGCAGGTCTCTCCATCACCATCATCTTCTACATCCAACCACCATAACCAGCTTATAATAAATTGCCCCAAAACCTACATATTCTACTCCATAGATGGAAACACCTCTGAAATCTTTCTTCCTATAGGCCATTTTTGGTTTTGTGGCCCTCCGGTCCCTTATGTGTTTAACTTGTGTTTTGTAGAAGTACTTAATGAAGACGAAGCCACAAGCTCTACTCCTACTCTAGAATCTTCAAACGTTAGACAAGCAATTAAAGAACTGTAACAGACTGTTCAACGTCTTGAAGCTGCTTTTATCAAGGAAACCAGGAAGCGAAAGTGTGCGGAAGCATTGCTTACAAAATTGGCAAAACGCTTCAAAGGCGAGCTAAGCTCATCAACCACTCTCTCATATTCTGAATACTTTGATTGATGATGCCAAAAGGGGGAGAATAGTAGAAGAATAAAGAGGGGGAGAACAACAGAAGAAGATTAAAAGAAGGGAGAATAGAACAAAGATCAATCGTAGGGGGAGTATTTCTTTACAATGAGTTTATTTTTTTCTTAGGATCATTCAGACTGCAATTATCTTTACAGTTCAATATTTACTCAGCTATGCTTATGCTTTTTGACATTACGTCTATGTGACTGAAGCTTTTAATAAGCTTTTGCATAAAAAAAAATTCTTTCTGATAAAACTTATGTTGTAAAATCAGTTTTTTAATATATAAAGATGTTTTGTAAAAACTAGAGATGTTTGTCATCATCAAAAAGGAGAGATTGTTAAGACAAAGGACGAAACCCTCATTTATTTTGATAATAACAAACAATCCAAAACAGTCTTTAAGCTTAATCATCTGATTACTCAGTTATACTATTTATTCGCTATCATCTGATCATGCATCGTCTTTATCCTTCTTTAAAAGATTCAGTTACTAACTTCTTTCAGACAAACCTTTAATAATCTGTACATTGCAAGTATGTAAAAGCGTAAATAACCTCGAAAAAATAAAGTCTACGTACCTACTCTCGAGGAAAGTCCTCTTTACGCGTAAAAGAAGGAATAAGTATGTGGATGTTAGTATGGGAAAGCAGATATGTCCACTGCTACAAGATTGAATGCGAGAAAGGTTAAGATAAGCAAACTGCTTTATCTTATCAAGGTAACAAGTTGGTGAAAGACATTAAATGCTGCATTTAATGTTTCAACGACTCTTTTCCACCAAACAAAGGATGTTTTCTGCAACACTCTTAACAGATACTTTTTGATAGATCACTATAAATAGAATAAGAGACCTCAGTCTCAGTGGTTGATCAATTGATAGATCCTGAACTGTTGAAAAGCTCTTAACTTCTAATTTTCATATACACTATCTGTAAATGTTTTTCACTAAACTTCATTGTATATTTACCTAATAGGACGCTAAACTAAGTGAGATAACTCACGTTTAATCCTTTTTCTTTAAGAAATTGCTAGAAGCCTGAAGAGGCTTTGATTCAAAGAATACTTGGGTTTTTTTGCTTGGAGAGACAAGTCAAAGACTACTTGAGTTGAGCTTGAAGAGGCTTGGTTAAAAGAATACTTGTAACTTGTTTTAGTTAGTGGGACTTGGTTGTTGCTAAGAATTGGACGTAGTTTCTGGGGTGAGATGAATCAGTATAATTCGTTTGTGTTTCTCTGATTATCTTTCTGCATTCATCTTTCTCTTCAATGTTTAAAAAAAAATCTTTTGGTTAATCCTTTAGACAATACATCTTAAAAAAGGTTTTACAAAAATTTGCTATAACACAATTCAACCCCTCCTTCTTATTTATGTAGTCCCCTCTTTAAATTTCAACACGACCAAAAATACCATTTTTTAATTTTCTATTCTTTTTTCAATTTGAGTACTTCATCGACTTTCTCAGTTAAATAATACTTACATATATTAATTTATTTTAAATTATGTTTATTTATTGTAAGTTTTAATTTGTTTTTAAATTATTTATTTTTAAATTTTTAAATATTCTTTACATAAAATAAAAGAATATTAATGAAATGAGTAATTAATATAGTTGAATAAATTTTATATCTTAAAATATTTATAATTTTTTTCTTTAAACTTAATTTAGATGCCATATTTTAAAAAAAATAATAATTTATAGTTAAGTTTTTGAATTCTCCAATACAACAATATATTTATTAAATACTTTTTAATATATATTAACAATATTGAATTTTGTTTAAATAAATTATTTTTTATCTTCTAAAATTATTATTCAACGACAATATAAAAGTTTTTAAATATTTTAACTTTTATAATTAACACTTAAATTTATTAAATTAATATTATATATAGTAAAATATTTGAAAATTATCTTTAAATTAATTTTTGTAAATTAAACTAATTTTTTACATTTTTAAAATTAAAAATTTAAAAGTATTTATTACATGAAATAAAAAAATATTGCTAAAATGAAAAAATAATATACTTAAATACATTTAAAAAGATTTATAATGTTTCTTCTTTAAATTTAATTTACAGTTCAAATTTTTTTAATTTTTAATTTATAGTTATGTTTTTTCATTTTTAATTACAACAATTTATTTATAAAATACTTTTTGGATTATTTGTTAAATACTAATTCATATATATTGACATTATTAAATTTTGTTTAAATACATTATTTTTTATCTTTTGCAAATATTATTAAACAATAATACAATTTTTTAAAATATTTTAGCCTTTTGTAATTAACACTTTTTAAATTAGTATTATATATATAAAAATATTTATAAATCATATCTAAAATTAACTTTTATTAATTAAAATAGTTTTTGACATTTTTAAAATTAAAAATTTTAAACATATATATATACATATATATATACATATATATATATATATATATATATATATATATATAATACTTTTATGTATTTTGTTTAATATAAAAGTAAATTTATGTTGATTAAATTTATTTCACATAATTGTAACTAAAAATTAACTTTAAATAATATTTTTTATTTTATCAATATGTATATTATTCTATTGAATAAGACAATTAGTTTTAAATAATTTTAAAATTTTAAACTTTTTTACCAAACAACCTTTGGCTTAAAAGGAACTTTAAAATTAAAAAAGTAAAAATGATCAAATAGCTTTTACTTTACTTTTAAAGCTTTTATTTTGAGATTTAACATTAAAGTAGAAATATAACCTTAACAATTGTTTAAGTTATCGAGCCGGTTAGTGTGAGTCTCCCAGATCGAATTGCAAGTCCGTGCTTTTAGAATTTCATAACTTAGTTACCTTTAACCCCTTAGACTCAAGATCTACAAACAATCTCTCGATGCACCAAGCCGTCATTCCACCATCATCATTTTATGCACATGATGCAAGGTCTAAGTCAAAACAATACGTTCATTCTCAATCATTTATCATTTCTCTAGAAAATCCAGCAAAGCCTCCTTTATTTTTGATACATTCTATCAAATCTCTCAATAGGTATAGACAACAAATTAACAGTGAAAAACTTGACCAACATATCAATTCATAAATTTCATCCATATCATCAATGTTATCATTACAATCACTTTTTCATTCACTTTATTCACTTGGCCAATCATAGGTAGCATTCATAGCTCACCTTTCATCAATTCACATTATTTTCAATTCCAATAAAATTCATCACCATCAAAATCAATCATTACATATATCAATTCATCATTGGAGTCAAATCAATAACAATTCTCATTCACATTGGCTTATCTTACCAATTCACATGTAACTTTGTAACTCACCCTTCAACAAATCACATTACTTTAATTCCAGTGGGAACACCATAACGTAATTCAATTATTTAACCAAATAAGTTCACCATTGAAAATGAATCAATACAATTCTCACATGACAACACTTTGGCCGAAACCCTTTAATAGCAATACTATCAAATAATCTCAATTTTTATCATCATATAAATAGAATAAATGACTACAAAACACAAAAGGGCAACAACTATAATTCTCAAATCTTGCCATCCAAACCATAAGCTACAAGCTCCAATTCAAAGGATTTTTGCACCAAAATAATCCACATCACTTGTATAATCATAAAACAACATAATTTGAGCTAAATCAACACAAAATCATCATTTAAATCATGGTTTCGGGCTATTTAAAGTGACAGGGCAGTAGCTGAATTTTTTGACAAAGGTTCACAAAACATGAATTGGGAAATTCCTAATCATTAGGTTTTGTCACAAAACTTTCCTCATTGCTTATATAATAAAAGGTAGCATGTACGAAGCTAATTTATCACAAAATCATCAATTAAATCATGATTTAAGGTGGATTAAAAGTGCAGGGCAGAATTTCGTTTCTCTGCAGCATCACCAACAATTCATGCATTTTAAGGTTCCAAAATAAGAGTATTAGGCATCAAAACTTTCCACATCGTATATATAACCATAAGGCATCGTAAGGAAGGTCAATCCACTCCTAAACCATCATTTAAATCATGTTTATTGGTGGAAAAATGATGCAGGGTAGCAGCTAATATTTTCTGCAGAGTCATGCACACTTTATGCATAAAAGTCTCCATTTCAAGAAATTATGGCATAGAAGCAGCACCAATTGACCATGTAACTTCAAAGTAACCTTAGAAAGTGTGAACCAACACCAAAACATTGATTAAAACTTGGTTTAAGTGAAAGATTCGCAGCACACAGCAGCTGCATATTTATGTGCAGTAAAACAGAGAATTTACTCATCCTTTAAAGTCTTTCTTGCTTCCAGTTACTTCCAAACATACATAGAATTAAATGGCAACCATTGGAGACCATAAACACATCATATAATACTTGAAAATCATCATTAAGAGGAAAAATACACCAAATCAATAGCTCAACACTTATTTATACTTATAAAAATACAAGATCATGCTTTATAAACACAAATGCATCTTTCAAGAAGTTTCTGTTTCTTCCATTCTATAATGCCTCATTTTTACTAGTCAAATTATCATAGCAAATGAATTTTTCTCTCAACCATCTTTTGCATTTTAACCCTAAATATGTTTATTTTCTAAATATAATTTTTTTCAATTTTTACAAAATCATTTAAGGGCTTACTTATACCCTTTTTCGTGGCTGGTTACTGCTAGGAAATCGACAGAACAGCAGCGGTTCAAAAATTCGTTAAATATTCATCACTTGAAATAAAATTATGGGATTTTACAGGGACATTATAGACATGCAGAGGCATCACCATACCAAAAATCATATGAAAATTCGGACCACAGAGTGAGCAATACACGAAAAACAGTGGCTGATATAGTGCAGTAAAATTCAGCATCTTTAAAACTTAATCTTTGAGGCAATTCATCAAACACTTGGCATGCGTCTCAAGTAATTCAAGTATTAAGAACATCACACAAGGCCCAACTAAGTTATATGTGGTCAATCATGCTAACACACCACAATTCATCTCATTCCTTAAGAGTCATACAATTGAAAAAATCATCACATAAATCACTAATTCCATTTTCTAGGCTATTTTCATTCATAAAATTCAAATCAATCTAGCTTTCTCCCCTTACCCACTCAAAGCCATGGCTGCCGTGGAGAAAAAAAGAAGAGGATTTGTTTCACTCAAGCCCTAGCCAAGCTCCAATGGAAGGAATAAGCACCCAAAGTTCAAAAGCTTCTTGAATCCTTAAGCTAGTCACTTGAATTGGAAGAGAAAATAAGAAAACTCATGGAAGAGGCGTGTGGGTGTGTGCTTCACGTGAAGGGCAGCAGAGGGGGAAGGAGATTTTTACCTCTCTAAGGTTCCCTTAAGCTCCAATGGAGATAGAGAAGAGATGAACTTCAAGGGTCTCTTTGAGATAGATTGATAAATTAAAGAGAAGAAGAAAAAAATGAAGAGCTTGTTGAGTGAGGGGGAAACTCACGGAAACCTGTGGGAGAAGGATAAACTAGCGTGAGTTTTAAAAAAGGAGTGAGAACATATTCTTCTTTGTAAAAATAAAAAGTGGTCATTAAAATTTCTAAACATCTAATTTAATTTTAATTCAAATTTATTGATTATTTATACCTTATTTCCAAGTAGCTAAATTAGAAAACTTAGTTATTCCTCTATTTGGCACTCAACGAGAATTATAAGACAGAAAATTTGAGTTTTATTGCTTATTATAAGTAAATGAACTATTTATCAATTTATTTTTAGGAAATAGTTACAGAGTCTCCTGTTTGTGATTTCCTTCTTCAAGGGGGGCCTAGATACACTAAGATACATCCTATAATTTCTTCACAATTTTTAGAATTTATTTACTGTTCCTGTTTGTACTCTATAACTTACCTATGAGCACTTTGGATTCACATATGGTAAACTATACAAATTTTTGAAAAAAATTTTAAAATTTAACATAATGTTCTAAGTATTTTTCTAAGCTTAAAACATAAATTTCTTAATTTTTTAATCATTAGGGATTTGTTTCCTAATTATCTCTTCTTTATCCTAATTTATTAATTAAATTCAATTGAATTTTATTTATAAAATTACCAAAAATTATTTTAATTACTTAGGTACCTTCTTAATATTATTCTAAGTCTAAAATATAATTTTTTTTTTAAATTTAAAAGTGTTTCTGCTAATTATTTAAGCTTTTATATGTAATTTCAATTATTATTATTATTATTATTATTATTATTAAATCTAGTTGTCATTTGTTGTTTTGATATAAATTAAACATTTCAAGATTTATAAATCTTTATCTAGATTTCTAATTAATATCACAAGACAATTAAATAAATAATAATTATTAGATAATTATTTATGTAAAATTTGAGGATGTTACATGTCCCATGAACAAGTGTGCCCCAATACAATTAATGGCACGACATGTTTAGTTATCAGTCAAATAGTTGTTACACACATCACGAGAGAGAAACCATGGTTCATTTGGTGCCGTAAAAATTGTAAAGAAATAGGTAGGAAATAAAAAGAGTGATTGTTTTAGTACCTTTTGTTTTAAGACGTATTGGTACTTGTTCATATTGAAACAATAAAAAATTAACTACTTGTACATTAAAATCACATCATAAATGAGTTAGAATTTAATTTTAATGGTATTTTAAATTTTATAATTGCAAAAAATTCCATTAATTGAGATTTATTTCAATTTTTTAAATTCAATATTAAACATGAAAAATATGCAAGTAAAAATGGAATGAGCAACAAAAGTAATCTTAGGAGTCATTTAACAATTAAAAACTAACAAGATCTTAAACAATAAGACATATTATCAATTCTATGTTATTATGTGATTATTATTTATTGGTCTATTCAAAGAAGGTATTGGTGCCCTTTGAAATATGCAAGCATTGTAGACTCTTTTTTTTTTACATGTTTGATTCAATTCATTTTTGGAAAATTTATCTTTATTTGTACAATGTTTGAAGGACTCTTAAGCGACAAACATTTTTCAAGGTAATCTTTTGAAGATTTCCTACATCATGTTGTCAGTAGATCAATCGGATGAGGCATTTTTCTAGCCACAGTCAAAATTAATAGAAAATTGCATCATAAATTTTTCTAAAGGTTTGTTAAGATTATAGAACATGTTATTCTCAATGAATTTATTTTTTATTTACTTAAGAAGAATTTACCATAGTGGTAATATATAACACTAAAACTCTTTAATGTGAATTCATTTGTCACGAGATTGGTTTGGTCAACAAACTTTTTCTCACATTTGATAGCTTTCTAGATATCTTGATTCTTTTCATATCCTCTGCTCCCTCCAGAAATGGATTTGGTGCAGTTGAATATTACACGCATTCACGCAGTTGGTGTTTTGCAATCATTGGATAAAGATCAAACGGTTCATATCTTAAATATGGTCTTAAATAGGATTTGTCCAGATACAATATGAGCAGTTTGATCTTCATCCGATGGCTACAAATTGCCAACTGCATGAATGTGTGGATTGCCAACTGTAGGCAATTCAGATCCCTCCCATAACCAACCTTTAGTTCCCAATATTTAAATCAAACCAAAGTTTGATGAACTAAAATAATCACAATTTTTAGTAGGTCTCACTTTTCATTTAATAATTTTTTTTTCTAATTATGTAGTTTTCAATAAATTTAAGTAATACTAAAAAGAATATTAATAAAAAAAGTGTTAAAAATAGTGTTAGTAACACCCCTCATAAATATAATACGTAATTTAGAGGCGTCAGCTCATTCGTCATCAAATTTATTTTAGGCCAACTAGAATCTAGAAAGAAACATGGTAAAGCATGCTTCATGCTTGCGATCCAAATAATGTCAACGTTAAAGAGTCGTATTCCACTACATATCTTATTCCTTTCATATTTGATCATAAATCAGATACATGGGTCCAAAGTAGAAATTATACACTTCAAAACATTGAATTTGCAAACAGCAACAAGACTTAGATTTAGAGATGGAAACAAGCCTCGGAGAAGTATTCACAATTAATATTTACTATATCTTAAGTAGGATTGTCTTTGGGAAAAAAAGTAATAAAAAAAGAGATGAAAACAAGCCGGCCACACAAATATTATTAAAAAAGGAAGAATACTAGCAGCACTTTCTCTAATACTTTTTTTCTAACACTTTCTCTACTGTTGGCTGAAATTTATTGGAAATCATAAATTTTAGTAGGTATCATTTCTCATCTAATAAGTCTCTCTCCTAATTTAGAAACAGAACCAATCAAAATTTGTGATTTCCAATAAATTTTATCCAATAATAGAGAAAATATTAGAAAGAAAGTGTTAGAGATAATGTTGCTAGCATTCCTCCTAAAAAAATGCCTCAAGAAACAAGTATTCCTAAAAAGACTAAACCATTATTTTTGTCCTTAAATTTGTGTGGCGTTATCAAAATAGTCTATGGATATAAGAAAAATTGCATTATATCATTCATGTTAGTCTATAAGTGAATGTTTGTTAGTTGACTCCATTAATGGCCTCAACGTAGCACACTAAGTGTCATGTAGTATCTTTCTTCTTGTGCCACGTCATTCCCCATTCGTATGGACTAAATTAAAGTGTAATTTGTGGAAGTTGAAGTGACTCTCTTGGGTTAAAACCATTTTTCTTGTATTTTTTTCACCCAACCCTAATTGGCCTGTGTGTTCCAAGGCTATGGCTAGTACAAGGCCAATAAGGCAACTGCCTTAGGCCCATATTTAAGCTTCTAATTTTTTTTACATATTTTTGAAAAAATAATTTTAATTCAAATTATTAGATAATAAATTTTATTATATTATTTGTAGTTAATTTGTTAGTAAGATTACACAATTTAAAAATATGTATATACGTAGATATTGTTGTAGAATATTTGAGAAGTTTTATCACTCATTTAAAAAAGTTATAGGCAAAATTAGTTTACATTTGCTTTGAATTCAAACAAAAAAAAAATTAACATTGAAATGAACATATAGATGAAATTTCATAAAAATGGTATGATCCATAAAAAAAATATTTTGATGAAAATGACAGTGATGAGATCACACACTTAGTTAAAGATTAATTCTTTTGATTCTTATAAATACTTAATTCTTTTAGTTTTGAATATTTTGTAGACATATCAAATTAATTTATTTTCTTTTAGTCACAGCTTATTTGAAGAAATTTTAAATATGAAATCACTTTTGACTTTTTATTTTAATCCCAATAGTTGAAGATTTCAAAAAAGAATAAATTAAAAGAAATTGCATTAATCTTGAAACAAATTTAAGTTTTAGTGAGCATTAATTTGATATTAGTGGTCTTCACATTTTTTTCTTAAATTGAAGATAATGAAAGAAATACTTACAAAAGAAATCAATATCCTACTAAAAATATTAAACTATATTAAAAAATCAACTTGTTTTTAATGCATGTAATGTTTATAGAATATTATTAATAAAACTTGTAATTATTGTCATTGTTAAGAAAAGTTTTTCAAAATTAATTTTTTTAAATTCAATTTGAGATCAACTATGTTGCAAGATAGTGATTAAATGAATTACTATAGTGAGATGTTGAAATTACTTTATTATTAAACTTTAATTAATAAATTTGCAATTCAAAATGTTAGAAGAATAAAATAAAAATTGATGAGTTATATTAAAGAATAACTCAAATGTAAAATTTGCCTGAAGGCCTCAAATTTTTTAAACACTACATTGGTGTTTTCCAACGTGTGAGTGTGAGCTAAGTAGGGTGTGAGTGCCATTGTTGTTCTTGCTTTCCTTTGTACATTGTTCACCAGGCACTTATGGAAGAGGATTCTTGGACATGGATCGAATTACAAGAAAAGCTTCATTGGTGGTTAGATATGTCATTATCGTTCTCGCTCTCCTCTATTGCTTTCGTCACTAAAACCCATTTGGGTTACTTATGAAATGGTGATCCCTATGTGATGTATTGTCATCCATTACTTGTGTTTTTGGCATATGGTCAAAAAAAATTTGTCCTTTCTTCCCATTTTTTGTGTTGAATTGATTAGGGTAGTTACTATTTTCATATGGTTTGGTATCTTTTTTGTAGGTTTTGTAATGACAAGAGGAGTGCATGCATTATGTTAGTTTTATATTTATCATATTTGAATCTAAAACTGATATTTAGATCCTTATTCGTGTATGTCTTGTTGTAATCACATGTTGAATAATTTCAAAATGAGATTTAGATCTTTTCTCAATTATGGGCAATAATGAAAACTCTCAAGCTGTGCAAAATGAAGTACTTGTTAGGTACACTAAACCCACTTTAATCTATTTTTAATATCTATTTTCTTTGTTTCACAAATTGATATCCTCCACTTATGCCTCTTTTAAATAACAGGAAACACAATCGAATTCACAGAGCCAATTGTATCTTCCAACAAATTAAGAAACATTGACATGGATGAAAGGAATTAGAGTGACAAAAAGACTAGAGCCAAAAGGAAAACTATGTCATAGGAACTTTTAGGGAACAATTGATATGGTTTTTTTTAGAAAATAGTTTGGTGACTTTTGGGGGTATATAGACACATATTTCTTCTTATGTATAGACAACTTTTTTTTGTATATGCACATCATATTAGGTATAGGGCCTGTTACTTTGGGTATAGGCTTGTTATTAGTAAACTTCTGCAGGGGTTGTTTTGGTTAGAACAAACCTGGTATTAGTACATAATGTATAAGGGTTGTTTCTTTAGAGTATAGATAGGGACAGAACTACGTTTAGTGCTACAGGGGCAGTCACCCCCCCCCCCCCCTTGAATGCAAAAAATTTCATTAAACTTTTATTTTGATATCAAACATTTGCCCCCCTTTCCCCTTCTTTAAATTCCCATCTTTGTCCCAGCCCCTCCCCTTGTTCCTTTTATAAAATAGGTTTTTTTAGCACACTTGTTTTCTTTAAATATTTTATGTTTTCTTGTCAACACACATAAAACTATAAATTTTATCAATGAAAAATGTATAAGGCCTATATAGGAAGTAAGTCATCTCTCACACCAGTGTTTTTAAATATTGCATTATTTTCTTCCTTTACTTCTTTCCCTTCCTTTGAGTATTCTTCTTTCAAATATTGCAACATTTTTTATCTTCAAATACAGTAAGAGCAATCAGTAATGCGTCTTCTTTTTCTTTCAAATATTGCATTATTCAAATTTTCCTTTATTTCATTTTATAGATTTTATTTATAACAATAATTTTATACATTAGGTAAATAAAATAAAAGTTAATTGCTTTATGTAATGCCATGTTCGAACCCACTCATGATTTGAAAATATATCAACAAACTACAAAGCCAAAATAGGAACTGACAAATATAAGTTAATTGCTATAATTGCTCATATTAATTTTAGCTATAAATTATTTCATTTTAATTGCTATATAAATTATTTTATTTTCTTATATTAATTATAACAACACTAATTATTTCATCTGCTATATAATTTTAGATTTTATATGTTAATTGCTATTCACCATGTTGATTTTTTTTGGGTATAGTTTTAATTACGTTAATTGTTTTCAGATATGTTTTCTTATTATATGGTAGGTTTTAAATTGTTTTTAATTTTATAGATAAATTAATTTATATGGGAAAAATTAATTTTTGCTATAGATTATTATTGATTTTGCTTACCATAGGCTAAATTTTTGCCCCCCCTAACATTTTTTTCTAGTTCCGTCCCTGAGTATAAACACAATACGTTGAAATCTTTATGCATGAACATTGTTATCAACTTAATGCAAGTTGCTATTTAATCACCAATTCGTGAGTTTGTTTATTTGATAATTATTTTACATAATTTTATCATCAAAATGGGAAGTCCATATGCCAAGCAAATTTTGATATAAGAAGCCTTCAAATGTATGAACACGGGTGATCATGTAAATGAAATTGATTTACATAATTATTTGATAAGTGAAATTGAGAACAAAATGACAACTCAATATAGCAAGAGTAGATATAAGGAGCAAGTGATATAAAGAGAAGTAAGTTAACATAATCTCAAAAGAGATAAACTACTGAGGGTGACAAATAAGAAATGGTTACACTTAAAAACCAATTACAAATAAGTACTACACTTAATAGCAAACTGTCCTTTCAAAATTGATGGTATACTCAATTTTATATTATAAATGCTGACCGAAACACAAACTGTATACTCAATTTTATATTATAAATGCTGACCGAAACACAAACTAAAAAGTTTGTCGCGTTCCAAAGTGGTGGGAGCACCAAAAACAAAATGGTCCGAACGAAGGAAGATGAAGAAGCTCGATAATTAGATATCAGCTTCAAGTACGCATGTAACTTCCGCAATCTGACTGCTTCGAAAATTCCAACAAAATACGTACATACAGCGGAAACGTATCCCATTTCAAAGGTTGCAAGCTTAGATCCAAAGGTTTTGGGACTTGGAAGTGATTATGGGACGTTCCGTTAGACGCCACTGATACCACAACATTCACCTATATGCGAGGACACAGAATAACAAAACAAGAGGACATGCAATACAAGAAAGTTTTCCGAGGTTCATTAACAAAACAAATAATTATTATATTAGTATAAACTTAAGTTTCAAGATACGTAACCAAATACCTTCCCATATGTCTTATTCTGGTATGTCTTATGAAATTTTATATTAAATTATTTTGTCTTTTTTCTTTAATAGTTATTTAATTAAATGGGTTTTTTTATTTTATAATTTTTAATTAATATTTGAATTTATTCAACCAATATAATAAAATATTAATAAATCATCATTAAAACAATTTTTCATCAATTAATTTTTAAAACTTTTCAAAATTAAAATTTTTAAACATTTATATTTTTATATTTCAATTTATATTTTTAATTTTCAGTAAAGAAAATTTCTTTGATAATTTTAAATATATATATATTTTTATGTTTTACGTATATTGATAAGATTTTAATTAAAATACACTGATAATGTAACTAATTTTTATATTATCAACCAATCTTAAATTAGCGTAGCATTAAAAATCATTAACTTTTATGACAATTACTTATGAGCTTAATGATTATGCATTGTGTAAAAAGTTTTACACTGTCAACCAATCAAAAATTACCATTGTTATGACTTTTAAGATAATTATTGTAAAAGTCAATAAACTTATCATACATGGTGATTTGTGATTGGATAATAGTATAAAACGGTTTTACACTGTCAGTGCATAGCCTATTTTCTCATTACTTAAAGTCATACTTAAGATGTTATCTTATTGTTTAATAGTATACATTTTTACGACAATGTATAAAAATTTAACTATATTTAAAACCGGTGTAACACATGATATATTTATTAGTTAATGTTAAAAAAGTTAGAAATCATACTATAAAAAATGACCAACAAATTAATATATTAATTTGGGTGGTTTCTCTGTACCACTGTACCTTTGCATGTCTTGAAGTGTACCAATATCCTTAATATTTAATCAAACACTTCATTTACTTTAAATATAATTATAAATTAAAATTTTAAATATATGAAAAAATGTTCATAGTTAAAAAAAAATTGTATACAATAACAACAACAAGGTTTAAACCTATGACTTTGTGCAAGCTACTTAAACCTTCTATTACTAGGTTAACCATAGTGAGTTTAATAATTAAAATTTGAACATGCATGAGTAAATGAAATAAGATTTGGTAGAATGTTATTATTGTTTGGATATCTTATAATATAATAAAAAATTCATTATATTATTTAAGACATGAACGAAATAACAACAAAAGTAGTAAATAATAAATTCATTTCACATTATACTTAAAATAAAAATACTAAATAAATAAGATTAAATAGATTTTATTAAATATTATTTTATCTTATTTTAAATTCTTTTCCATTCCATTTTTGTAATGTTTGTTGGCATTGCTGCTTTCCGCCATTCCAGAATAAACTAAGTAAAAGATAAGGACTACAATGAAGATAAGTAAATTTTTGTAATGTTTTTAAGCTTATCCCACGCACGAGTGAGGCAAAATAACTGAGTGATGATATAGGGAAGATACTTGTATATATCATACATTCTATTAATTTTTTTTTCATTATATTATATCACTTATTATACTTATATTTTCATTTTTTTTCTAAGTGTTGAATAAAATTTAGTATCTACTAAATTTTTCCCTATGTCAATTAATCAAGTTCTTTATGTAAAAAAGTTAAAAACTAGAACTAGTAGTAGCATTTATTTCAATGTGAAAACCACTTCACTCACTTTCCAAACAGGCAAACATGAACGTGGTCTTTCACTTTTATTTGGCACTTCTGTAAATGACGGACTGTGAGAGGCCCATGGCGAATCCAATCGAATTTAGATCCTCTCTGGCCAACATCTAGCAACATCTTCACCCTTGATTGGTTATTGCACATCAATTAAGAAAGAGAGAGAATGTAATGAATGGTGTTGATCTCAGCTGGAGAGAGCATGGTGCTGGAGAGGCAGGAGAGGATCTGCCTTAAGTCCAACCCCATGCAACTAACTTAAGAAAATGATCTATGGACACATCACCCTACTACTTGACATCTAAGAAGTAAAAGAGAAAAAACAAAGTACATAATAGGTAACTAGTATTTTAATTTGTGCATTGCACAGAATAAATATTTATTTTATATAATTTAAATTTATAATAAATAAATACTTCGGAATATATAAATTATATTATAATTAAAATTTGTAATAAATAAATGTTTTTAAATATATAGATTATATTTTAAATTTATAATAAACAATTATTGCAATAAAATGTTAAATGTAAGATAAGAGGTTAAAAATCCCTAAAAACGATTTCATTGAAAAATGACATCTAAAAATACTCTCGTTAATAAAGTGTTAATAATTCACTAGAGTCATTTACTGGTAGGAGATTGAAATAGTATGTATGAAGTTATATGTTTTAATCTCAGTGTGACCATTGTAAAATAAATAAATAAAGTGTTAATAATATTGAGGTGTTCATGTATAATTATTTCTGTATATAAGGGTTGCGAGTTGGACTAGAGGATGCAGCTGAGAATCAGGTTGAGGGATAGGGATGGAGAGGTTGTTGGGGACAGTGGGAATTATTGTCTCCATAATGTTGGGAAACACGGTTGAGAGCTTCGATGATGGTAGCCACCCAAAAGAACATGTACAACACAGTTTGTGTGAGGAGCTTATTCTCCCCTCCGGTTACCCCTGCTCCGAATATACGGTACTCTCTTTCACTCCAAAATCCAACTCATATCTAAACTTCTTCCGTCTTTCCATTCACTTCACACCGCAAAAAAATTTAGTCAACCACCTCATTTTATATTTTTAAATCAATATCATTCCGTATTTTTGTATCGCTGCGTTCTTTTTCTGTTTAGTTAATCTTAAAATTAAATTACGGACTCCCCTTGTGTGTTTTGGCTAATGGATAATGGCATGGCTAAGTGGCGGGTTCTTTGTTTTGTTTTTGTTACTTTCAGATTCAAACGAAGGATGGTTTCTTGTTAGGTCTTCAGCGCGTCTCTTCTTTTTCTTCTTCTCTTCGTCTTGGAGATGATGGAGAACGAGGCCCTCCGGTTTTGCTTCTGCATGGCTTATTCATGGTCACCTCCTCATTTTACTCTTCCTATTCATCACAATGCAATAAATGCGTTAACAACAATACAATATGTTAATACAATATGTTGCGTGCGTCAATCACATCCAACTTTTTTTTTTTTTTTTCAATTTCCCCATTCCGTTTCCTACCTTAACTTAATTGACTATGGCTAGGGTTTCTCGGTCTATTATAAGTTTCCACTATTTTTTATTTTACATGCCGAATATCCAAATGGCACGAGGGTTGTATTTGATTGTAGCAAGTTTCCAAATGTTGTTGTAACACAGAACACTTCCATATTTGCACAGTTTTTGGGTTAGTGTTAAAACTTTTCCCCTTTATGCCAAACTCCAAACATTTGTATCATCTATTAACCTTTGTTTTTTTAGGGGAAGCAAAGTTCTTTAACTCCTGTTAGTGTGAAATTCCTTTTCAAGTTTTAAGCAGTTTGATTGAATCTCGACAATGATTTGTTGATGTCATTTGATACGATCAGGCAGGTGATGACACATGGTTTTTAAATACTCCAGACCAATCACTTGGCTTCGTACTTGTGGATCATGGTTTTGATGTTTGGGTAGGTAATGTGCGTGGAACATGCTAGAGCCACGGGGTAGCTTGCTTTATCCTTCGTGTTATAAAATCTATGAAAGAGTAATTATATTTTTACATTCAATTCTTTTTACAACTCATTTTTACCTTTTTTTCTTTTCTCTTTCTTCACTTTTTTATCATATTATTTGTCACATCCATTAGTTTCTCTCTCTTCTTTTATTTTTTTCTCCTTATTTCTCTTTTATTTGAGAAATTATTACATGATTTAGGATTATCATGGTTCCAGACAATCTCCATGTAATATATAACTAAGTTTTATTAACTCTTTTTTTTTCATAAATTGAAAAACTTGGTTACGTGTCATATAAAGATTAGCTGAGACTACAAACATGTAAATGGTTCTAGACCATGTAATAATTTGTCCTCTTTTTTCTACCTATACACCTTGAAAATGGGGGTAAGTATTAACATTTTTCTCTTTGGAGTGTCGGTCAAATGTTTGTACAGTTATTTATTTATTCATTTGTCTTTTAACCAACGAAGCTGGTGGTTTTTTTTTTTGTTTTTTTTAAATATAAAACATGGGGAAAAAAATATTAAGTTTAGCAGGAAGATTCTCTGCTAGGAATAAGGATGTATTTGATAAAACAGGAAATTTAGCATTGAAAATTCAGTACTGAAATTTAATTATGAAATTAACAATTAAACTGAAAATTTTCATTTTATTAGTGCCTTTCTATCTTTGGTGGAACAGTTAGGGTTCGAGTTTTTTCACCATGTCTGTGATGTGAATCGCCTGACTAATTTGAACGTTGTTCCCTTTGTCGCATTTTTGGGATTGGAGTTGGCAGGATTTAGCCATGGATGATCTTGCAGAAATGGTCAATTACATTAATTCAGTAACAAACTCAAAGCTATTTGTACTCAGGCATTCACAGGTATTTATGATTCTTGAAACCATCCTTTTCACCTGCTCTTTGGTGATTGCTATAACATATACATTTTATATATTTCCCCTCCTTTGTAGGGTAAAAAGTCTGTGGCTGCCTTCACTCAACAGGAGATAGCAGAGAAGGTTGAAGCTGCAGCTCTTGCACTTACCAAGGGCGTCCATCAACTGAACCATAAAAGGTTTGATATCTCAGTTTT
Organism: Spatholobus suberectus; assembly: GCA_004329165.1. Taxonomy (NCBI): domain Eukaryota; kingdom Viridiplantae; phylum Streptophyta; class Magnoliopsida; order Fabales; family Fabaceae; genus Spatholobus; species Spatholobus suberectus. The sequence goes on from CM014735.1 coordinate 8,835,618, forward strand.
CCTTCTTTACCTTTTTTCTCTTTTTCTTTAGCATATGTTCTTCAATGTATTTCTAACTTTCCTAACATACTACAAGTGAAATTCCTCAATTAGCAACTAACTAATGCAATGCGGGCAACAAAGATTGGTTTGGATAAAGCAACAGGAAAAGGTGACGCCATTATTCTATGACTCTGGGCGCCATTGACTTTTCAGGCTTTAATACCAATTCTTTTCACCAAAACAAATATTACAGCAAAAAATGATAAAATTTTATCTTGAAAATCGAAGCTTCCCAGCTTAAGAATTTACAACAAACACAACCAGCCTAAACACGTAATCAGTTCTTTGAGGCTGACTGGAAGATAAAAACTGCCGTCAAGACACCCACCAGTGCTGTTAGTCCAAGGGCAACTGTAGGCAGTGGAGTTGGGACTCCGAAGTTCTGCAAAATCAAAGAACAGGAATACTGTTATTCTTTTGTAACTGATTCTGTTAATTATCGTTAGAATGGGTGAAAGGGGAGAAAGGAATAGGAGTAAGGAATATCAGAACTCCATAAAGCTTAGAATCAGCTAAGGATTCAGTGAGTTGCATTCACTTAGAAGCTTGAAATAATTTTACTTTGTTTCGATGCATCAGAAACTTATATGAACCCATATGCTTGATTCTGAATTAATAGTATAAATTTTAAAAGATCAAGAACAAGTACTCAGACTAGGTTATTTACCAATGATAATATTAAAGTGAAGGTGAGAGAAAGATTAACATAGTAGTTAGAATATCAAAGTAAACTTTCGATGGGTGGAGAGGTTATAAAAAGAGAGGCCAAAGCCAATTAATAATTTAATGAAAATGATAATTTGTATCTGGGCTCAAAAGGTGCCAAGATGGAAACAAATGCTTGCTATCTAAATAACGCCCGAAGTAACTCAGTTATTATTATATGGTGTATACTTAGTAAAATTAGAACGAAAAGCACGAAGCCTGTGCAATAGCACACCACAAGATACAACAGGCTTCTCTTAGGACTTTGTTAACCCAAGGCACAAGGAAGAGAAGGAGTGAAGAGTGTGCAGAAGGAACAGCACAACACACCTCAAGATACAACAGGCTTCTCTTCAGAACTTGGTTAACCAAGGCAGAAGGAAGAGAAGAGAGGGAGTGAAGAGAGTGCAGAAGGAGCAGTTGAAATAATGGTCAAAAACGCATTATAATGGCTCAATGATTTTAACTATTGAGCCAACTCTTCATATGCACACAAGCCCATTTTCTTCTCTAGCTCTATCATAAGCAATCGTAAATGGTTATACAAAAATTCTTAAAGAGTCTCTTATCTAGCCAATGTGAGACTTTGTTCCCTTGGAAACTAAAAGAATTTTGAAGTACCCAACGTTCACACAACAGTATCATACCTCTAGGAGTCCCTTTCCAGTTGAAATTTCAACAGTGATCGCTACTGCAAAGCCAACCATGGCTAGCCTGCCTAGCCACACATCCAGACTATTTCCTGCCTGGGTACTTTGCTCACATCTTATTGAAACATGCATTGCTTTGCATGCAGCTTTCCTTTCATGATTTCTTCGAATCACTAGAGACAAGTCAAATAATTCTTAGCTTATTAACTGGGATCTTATTTAAACAATAGTTTAGTTTCACCGTGCCCCCAAACCCATAAAAGGTAAAAGCATCATAGACTAGGGATAAACCTACAAGTCCCAACTATAAATACTTAAAATGATTGTCTTAAGAATTATTTCAAGAACTGACCCGAAGATAATGGTAAAACAAAAAAGAAAAAAAAGAGTGACAATCCACAAAGGATACGGAGATATAGCCTTTTATAACAACAAAAAGTATCGGCAGCAATAGTTTCAGATAGCATATGTGCATTAGCACTACCTTCTTTTACGTTCGTTTGGTAGCAGATAAGTAGTAGGGAAGAGAGTGGACAAGCATGGAAGTGAGCGGAAGTTGGTTGTTTGGTAACAAAGAAATACGCAAATTTTTTTAAAAAATGTGTGGGACTCATTGAATTTTTTTTTCTCTCAAAACAGCGAAGAAATGGAAAGTTATTTCTTATCAAATTGATTTTAGTTATTTACTAAATTAATTTTGTTGCTATCCGTCCCTCTTTTATCACTGTAGATCGATTTCAGGGACTTTTTTTTTACACAAAAATTAATTTGTGGTACATTGTAAATTGATTTTTTACACAAAAATAATGTAAATTGATTTCCTGTATGGAAATCGATTATGCTTGTTATATTATAATATTATTATTATTAATAAAAAATAATATTAATAATAAAAATAAATATTATTAATAATAACAAAAATAATATTAATCATAAAAATTAATAATAATAATAATTAAAATAAAAATTAAAAATAAAATGATGCAACGAAACCAACAAAATTGATTTTGTTGATTAAAGAAATCGATTTGGACACAATGAAAGCCTTATATCCGTAACAACCACACACAACAAATTGATTTTGTTGCTGTACAAAATCGATTTTGTTGTTTTATTATTTTATTTTTCTCTTTTCTCTTTTCTTTTATTTCTACTTTATTTCTTTTCAACCAAATAGCTTTAACCTTCACTCTATTTTTCACATATTTTTCTTCTCTTCTTATCTTTCTATCAAACACACCCTTACCCTTGCTTCAAATTAGCTAGTTCAGAGGCTTAACTTATACAGTGTATCTAAAATAAGAAGTTTTCACTCGCAAGATAGAAGGTATTTTTTACCTTAGAATGAAAATACCAGATTTTGCAGTAGAACGAAATGAAACTGTAAATCATCTGTTCATTTAAGATATTGAATGACGGGCTTGTATTTATTGTGGCTAAAATTAAGTCCAGGATCCAAAAGAAGTACTAAGTATTAACAAAGGAAGGTGTGGCCTATAGTAATCCTCCTGCGGCAAAATTTATGAACATCTTTTCATTCAATTTGAAAGCCCACAAAACATAATATGAAATTCTAAGACGTTAGTATACTCTGCAAAGAGTTCTAGTTCCCGAGTTCTACTTCAGTGCAATTTCCAACTATGAGATGCAAAATTTTCTTTTGGTTAGAATAACATGTCAGAAAAATTTTGGAAGAACCCAAGTACCGGAGCATTCAATTTTGAAGTCAAGGGTAGTAATTACAGTGAATGGAATGCGGTGACATTGGCATATATTATTTTCACCTTATAAAGTAATCAAATATGATAAGGAGTAACCACAGCAACCGGAAATCTTACACAGTGGGGAACCAGCGACGAAGGATGCTCGAGTTGGAGCCAAATTCGGATGAGGAAAGCGAGCGGTGGCAGGGTATTTTGGTGCAGTGAAAACACATGCACCTGCAAGACACTTTAATTGAGTGTTAGAAATAGAACTTGATTTGAGACTGCGCCTCTGCTCAAATGAAAGAGTTAAGAGAGAGAGAGAGAGGTTACCACGAGAAGAGATAGAAAGATAAGCAGAGGGTTGAACAAGTGCCATGGTAACTGCAACTATCTCAATCTCAACCAAGCGGTGCCTCCACTCCAGTCTCGTACTCTTTATCTCTTGCTTTTGAGCAATAGCGTCAGTGGCTCGTACTCGTTCTCTTACGACCATTCATATTTCAGACTCCTTAACTCCCACGTGGCCTCTTAAATGATTTTCTTTTTATTGCATTATAATAATTGCAATAATGTATTAGCCATGATTTAAGTTTAGTCTCTTAAAAAAAAAATTTTTTGGTATATAAATTTTTCTTTAGTTTTTTTATAACATTTTAATGTATTTTTATTAGTTAAAATTAGCTTTTTTCTTAATAATTTACATTATTTTTAAGAAAAATACTAACAATACATTTTTTAATATATTCTTTTGAACACGTTCTTTATTATTGACAGAAATTTATTAAAAATTATAATTTATTTGTGGGTCTTGTTTCTTATAAAATGAGTCTCTTTCTTGATTTTGTAGATTTTAATAAATTTTAACCAATAATACAATGTGTTAAAAGGAGTGTGTTAGAACTTAGAAGTGTGTTGCAAGTACTCCTTTAATTTTAAATGTTAATTTTTATTGTGCAAGTTATTAAGATGAAACACTAATTTTAATTAAAGAATAATATTAAAAATATTTAAAAATTTATATTTAAATTTTGCTTTAAACTAAAAAATATATAATTTCATTAGAATATATTGACATCATAAAGATTTTTTATACTATCATGTAATCATAAAATGTTATGTATGATAAATTTGTTAACTTTTATAATAATTACTTTTAAACTTATATTTAGAATAATTTTTTAGTAGTTAATAATGTAAAGATTTTTTATTCACAATATATGACAATTAAACTCATAAGTATTTACCATGATATATGAATATTTATGATTATAAGGAAAATGTATAAGATATAAACTTACAAAATATTAAAAAAACATTTGATTAATAAAAAAACATTTCATTAATATTAAAAGTAAATTAAAATATAAAAAATTAATTTTAAAATTATAAAAACATTAACTGATTAAAAATAATATTTTAATAATATTTATAAATATTTATTATATTTAATGTTGATAGTAAAAAAATAAATTTTAATTAAAAATAAAAAATTTTTATTGAATAGTTGATGAATAAAAATTTTAATCTAAGTTAATATGAAAAATTTTAAAATGTGTCATAAAATAAAAAATGACATGTGAAAAATATGAGAAAAAAAATATGCACAGATAATGTAAAGTTTTTTTATATTGTCATCCAATTACAAATTATCATATATAATAAGTTTATTGATTTTGATAATAATCATTCCAAAAATAATACAAAAATTGATTTTTAATTGGTTGATAGTGACAGTATATATTTATTAAACTCAAAAAATTTGTACATAAACTATTATAATTTTTAGAATAAAAAATTATCTTTTTTTACATAAGAAAAATATTTTTTGTTTTTACACTAACATTCCTTCTTAAGTAAATATATTAACCTACTTTATATTTTTGCTTTTATTACGTAAAGTTTCATTTTAGGGTGTATTAGATAGAAGGAAGAGAAATAAAAAGAAAATAAAGTAGAGATAATAGAGATAGATGTGATTAAAGTAAAGGTGATCATGATATGTGGAATTTTTGCTTCCTTCCTTTCATCCAAAATTAAAAAGGTGTTCATGACTCATTTGAAGTTAATTTTGAGGGGTCAAGTTTTAAAATTAACCTAAAAATAAAAAAGGTGTTCATGACTCGTTTGAAGTTAATTTTGAGGGTCAAGTTTTAAAATTAACCGGGTATTGAAATATTTTGAGGATGAGTTCATATTATATTTCAGATTTTATATTTGTTTAAAAAGTATATTTTTAATATTTATTTATTAATAATAAGATTTATTGATTTAATAGATAATACTTCATATAATATAATATTATATTTATATTAATTTATTTATCTTAAATATACATTATAAAATATACTTTAATTATAATTTTAAACTCTTTAATTTTATTATTTAACTATACATAATATTAAAATTAACATATTATATCAATAAATTAGATTAACTTAGTTTTATCCTATATATTATTAAGTCTCAATCAAGTGAGATTCGAATTTAAATAAATAATTTTATCAAAATTTTGGATTGAGTACAAATAGAGATAAACTCCAATTGTGAATACCTCTAATTCTAAATGTGATAAGAAATGGTACATGAAAGAAAGAAAGAGATATGGAAAGAATAGAGTGAAAGAAGATTGAAAAAAAATGGATTGGTGGTAAGAAATAAAACAGAATAGATAAATAAAAATATAATAAAACAAAACGAACTGGATATAATAAATTAAAATATCATTTTATTGTTTGAACAATTTATAATAAAATAAGACAAATATTTCGTTCTATTGTTGCGATGGAATCTATGATTGTCATCCTCTCCCATCTTTATTTTTATAAACCAAACAAAGAGAACATTTTTTTCGTCACTTCACTGTTTATCGTCAATCCAAACAAATCCAAGATATACTGACCTTGTTATCGTCTTGCCAAGAGTAAGGGTGTTTTTTCTTTGAAATAGACTCTAACGGATGTTTAATCAACACAATTTCTTTTCATGTTTTCTCTCTCGTGATGCGTGTAACAACTTTTCGACAGATAACTAAACAGGCCATTAATTGTATTATTGGATACAGTAGCGCTAATTGGCTACGTTTTCAATTGCGGCACACTTGTTCATATTCCACCATTTGCGTAACTCTGGACTTCCACTTCATGGCCTTTGCACTTGCACAGTTGAAACCTTACCCTTCTTTGGCTCCTTTTCTTGCAGAACCAGATTCAGAGGTACCACTCCCACGTTGCTCCATCACAATGTATTGGCACGTGCTGAAGATAAGGCCAGAGATCCTACATCTTCTTCGTTTCAGCCTCAACTAAGTTCACGGCAACAGTTTCAGGTTCTTCTTCTGTATGACCACATTAAACCAAGTTTTTAGAATACCCTTGTAATCACTCTGGTCTGCTAGTATATGAATTTGGATATTTGATGTTTGGGTGCTTAATCTGGGTTAAGGGTACCTCACTTATCCATGACAAATCCAAAATTTGCAGAAAATTAATTGAATATTTGAATCAAGCAGTTTTTATTTGGAATTAGCTTCTTCCGTGTGACGATTTTTATCATGGAGGCCACTCTACTTCGTCACTGTAATGTTATGGATTGAGCATTTCTTTCAAAGACAAAAATAAAAATAAAAAATGGTGGTGGAGTGAGCTTTAGTATGACACTAAGAATGTAAAATCAAAGGGTTAATTTTGGTGATTTAGTCAATTAAGGCAAGAATCATGGAAAAAGTGCACATTAGTACTGTTATATGGTTGCAGAATCTGCTTCTTATATGCTATTGCTCACACTCAATTGCACTTTGAAAATGAACTTGACGCCTGAATCTGGAACTTGTGATCCCCTATCAATGTCCTCTTACCTGATTTCACTAGTGCACGTTTCACAATGAAGTACACGCATTTGGGAAATTGTCTCTAAATATACTCCATTCCAATAGTTATTATGACATTGCACTGCAGGACCTTGCAATGGCATTGGTATTTGTAATAGGATATGCAGGCATCATATTTGAACAATATCTACCCTTCAATAAAAGCGGAGTGGGACTGTTGATGGCTGTAAGCTTATGGGTGATACGGAGTATTGGGGTAAATCTCTGTCTTTTTTGTCTTTTGACTTGTGAGATTATTGGTTATTTCTTGATTAATGATTAGTCAGAATTGTATGTGTTCATGGTCAAGCTTTTGAGATTGAGTAAATGGTCAAATTAATTAGTTTTTTAAATTGACACTTGTTGTCACTTTAGTCTCTAAATTTAACAATTTTTTTTTTTAAAAAAAAAACTCTCCAAAATTAAAAAAACACACCTATTTTAATTCCTTCATTAACTCAAGTTTGTTATCTTCAACGGAAGTGTCACGTGGCACACCTATATGACACGTGAAAGACAAGTGGCACATACGAGAGTGACATGTGTCACATGGGTGCCCATGTCATATGGGTTAACTCGATGTCACTTTAGTTCTTGAAATTGTAAAATGATGTCAATTTAGTCTCTAAAATTATAATTCGATGTCATTTTAGTCTCTAAACGTTATTATAATTTTGTTTTAATTAATTAAATAATTGTGACTTGAATATTTACATGATAAAGTAGATAATTAAGTTAATATTGTACATAGGAGGACAAATATATTCAAATCATCATACTATAAAATTAGTATTTAATATTGTAGTTTATTTTAAGTATGCTATACCTCCTTTTCTAATTGTTAATTTTTTGTCCTTTTTTATTCATTTCATTTTTAAAATACATAAATAAAAAAGTTTCTAATTTCTCTATATTTTTATTTTATTTTCATAATTAATTCACTTATCTATTATTTCTTATTATTTTTCTATTCTCGAAAACATTTATTACTTTTTATTTCTTAAAAAATATAGTATTTACAGTGTTCTAGTTTTGATTAGAATAATTGCATAATAAAATAAATAATAAATTAATATTGTTTATAGGAAGACTAATATATTTAACAACATACTATAAAAGTGATACTTAATATTCATTCTCATTTGAGTTTTTGACTATTAATTATCTATTTTTATCTATTTTATATTTTTTATAATATATAAATAAAAACAAATTTTTTAATTTCTCTACATTACAATTTTATTTTATTAATTATTTTACTTATCAATTATTCGTTATTTTTCTCTTATCTTAAAATTATTTATTACTTTCATTTCCCTAAAATTACACTGTTTATGTCTTTGGTGTTCTATTATTTATTTGAATAATTGCAAAAATAAAATACACAAATATATTAATATTTTTTGTTGGAGGACAAATATATTAAATATTATATTATAGAAAGTGGTATTTAAAGGTCAAAATTCAATTTCATGCTTAATTATATGCATCAAATGCATATCAATATTATTTGTTTCAGTAAATTATATTAACTTACTTAGTGATTATTTCTTATTTTTCTCTTATTTTAAACTACATATTACTTTTATTTATCGAAAACAATTTTTATGGTGTTATACTTTTTATCTGAATAATTAAAGGAAGATTAAAAATGCAACTAGAAAGAATATGGGTATAATTGATTTATTTAAAAGGGAAAAATTAGATAAAATTGTGAAAATTGAGAAGAGAAGAGACTTTCATTTTTTTACTTTGAAAAGAAGAGAATGCAAGTGATTAAACTGGGAAGATAATATAGAATTTGAATATATTTGTCTTCCTATTTACAATATTAACTTAATTATCTACTTTATCGTGTAAATATTTAAGTTATAATTACTTGATTAAAACAAAAGGGTTAAATATGTTTTTGGTCCTTCAAAAATTGACCATTTTTGGTTTAGTCCCCAGAAAAAAAAAAATCATTGAAACTGATTCCCAAACTTTTCAAATTATCTCTTTTAAATCATTCTGTTAAGTTTCTTAATAGATGTTATTAAAAGTGGGCCACATCAACATCCCAATCAGCTTTATTGGTTTGACGTGGCCATTCATTTCACTTTATTTTTTTTACCAAGTTAGATTGTAATTAAAAATTGAAAAAAAAAAAGAAGACAAAAATGGAGCTTGGACTTGCTCGACAGGGTTAAAAACCCGCTGGGCAGCTTTTTTGAAAAAAACCAGCTCTGAGCTCGCCCCGGGTGGCCCTCAGTACCTGCTGGGCGGGGTAGTCATGGGCGTGACCCACCGGGCGGCCTATACGAGCCGTCGGGCAGGTGCAATCTTGGCACGTCTGAAACACATTCCTGGGTCTCTTTCTGAATTTCATCTAATTGTGGTATGACAGATTCAAATAGTTCATCATAATATTGAAGCAAACTTAATACCAATATACTCAACTCAAACACAGGCAAAAAATAGCACTCTGTATTGTTGCATGATTGGTCTAATATTCAGCCTGATTTGTATAGTCTGTTAGATACAGTCTGTTGCAGTGAACTGCATAGTCTGTTTTGTATAGTCTGTTAGATACAGTCTGAGTATGATTGGTCTGATATTCAGTCTGAGCATGCAACAAACACAGCCAAAAAATAGCACTCTGTATTGTTACATGCTGAGACTAAATATCAGACCAATCATGCTCAGACTATATCTAACAGACTATACAAATACAAATCAGGCTGAATATCAGACCAATCATGCAACAATATAGATTGCTATGTTTTGGCTGTGTTTGAGTTGAGTATATTAGTGTTAAATTTGTTTCAATATTCTGATGAACTATTTGAATCTATCATACCACAATTATATAAAATTCAGAAAAGGGAATGTGTTTTGCCAAGGTCGCACCCGCCTAGCGGCTCGTATAGGCTGCTCGGCGGGTCACGCCCATGACTACCCCACCTAGCGGGTACTGAGGGCCACCCGGCGCGAGCTTGGAACTGGTTTTTTCCAAAAAAACCGCCCAGCGAGTTTTTATCCCTGCCGGGCAAGTCCGATGAATAGGTAGGAATAAGCCTATCATTACAATGTGGCCTAAGACGAATGATGAATAGGTACTGAGGGTCGCTCGACAGATCCGAGCAACTGCCCGGCACGGCATAGAGCTAGTTTTTTTCGAAAAAGCCGCCCAACGCGTTTTTAACCCCACTGGGCGAGTCTGAGCTTCGTTTTTGTATTTTTTATTTTTAATTACAATCTGACTTGATAAAAAAAAAGTGAAATGGATGGCCACATCAGACTAACAAAGCTGATTGGGATGTTGATGTGGCCCACTTTTAACAGCATCTATTAAGAAACTTAACAGAAGGATTTAAAAGGGAATAATTTGAAAAGTTTGGGGATCAGTTTCAATAACTTTTTTTTCTGGGGACTGAAACCAGAAAGAGTTAATTTTTGAAGGACCAAAAACATATTTAACCCAAAACAAAATTATAATAACATTTAGAGACTAAAATGACATCAAGTTACAATTTCAAGGACTAAAGTGACATCGAGTTACAATTTCAAGAACTAAATATTGACATCGTGTTATAATTTCAAAGACTAAAGTAACATTGAGTTAACCCATATGACATGTGGCATCCATATGACATGTGTCACCTACGCGTGTGCCACATATCATATAGGTGTATCATGTGACACTTTCGTTAAAGATAATAGACTTGACTTAATAAAGGGACTAAAATGAGTGTGTGTTTTCAATTTTGGAGATTTTTTTTAAATTTTGTTAAATTCAGGGACTAAAGTGACAGTAATAATTTCATAGACTAATTTAGCCATTTACTCTTTGAAATATTAGGTTGTTGTTTGTCTAACAATGCATAGGACACGGCATACAGCAACATGCACTTGATACATCTATTCCATATGCATTTGCATATTTCTAAAGTACAATTGAAAAAGAGATGCTCAAGTATCCAGTACCATATATTCATATATATACCTTTTTCTCTTTCTTGGGGATTGTTTCTTTTATCTTCTTTGCAAAAGACAAGGAGACCCTAAAAAGGATTAGAACAAGCACAATTTCTATGTATCCAGTGCTGCTGTGTTCAAATTTATGACCTTTCCATGTCCCCAATCTTTAGGTTGAAGCTCAATTTCAAGAGTGAACTAGCATTAGCTATATGGATCTTATATTTCCAAGATAGATTTTGATTTCAAATCGGTAATAGAATTTGTGATCATAGATATGCTTTTCAACTTAAATGGCATTTTTTTTGTATCATTTAGTATGTCTACATTTTGAAGTCCGTTTATCTCCCTCTTTCTTTTGATTGGATTTTCCATTGCTATTTGCTTTTATTCTTTATGGATTTGTCTATAGGTTCCATCAACTGATATAGCTGTTGTAGAGCTAGCACATGCATGTGCGGAAGTCAGTGAAATAGTGTTTTTCTTGCTTGGTGCAATGACCATTGTTAAGATTGTTGAAGCTCATCAGGGATTTAAGCTGCTTACAGACAATATAACGACCCGAAACCCACACCTTCTCCTATGGGTGGTATGTGCTTTCACTGCATTGTTGATCATAGTAAAAGGCTTCCTAGCAAATTATTTGCGAATTGAGAGTTCTTGGAAATTAGACTACATTAGCTGTTCAACATTACAGTTTATGGTCAAATTTGGATGATAAACACAGTAGAAGGGGCTCAAATTCAAGAGCTCCTTCGTACAAAGGGGTGTAGTGAGAACAAAAGGTTGTTTTTGAAAGATTCTGTTCTACTTTTATTGAATATATAAAAAATTCTAGGAGACAATTTAGGATTTGTTCTGGGAAACTCACCCTCTAAAACAGCTAAAAGAAAATAAGTAACAAAATTGTAATAAACAAGGAAACAAATATCCTAGAGATTAGGAAAGATTCTGACTTTGATTAATTTACAATCCACCTTAGCCCTTTCCAACACTCTCCCTCAAGCTGGTGAATGTATGTCAATCATTCCCAGTTTGGATACATTTGTCTCAAGCCCAACCCTAGGTAGTGGTTTTGTCAGTATATCAGCTTCTTGTGATCCAGATGGTAGATAAGATAGATAGATTGATTTTTCCGCTTTCAATCTCGGATTTGATGAAATTTCTGTCAATGCAAACATGCTTCATTTTGTCATGTTGGATAGGATTGTGAACAATTGCTATTGCTGACTTACTGTCACTGTAAGGTCTTATTGGACCATCAATTTTAACATTCAATTCTGTCGTTCTAGCCAGATTAACTCACAAATCCCTTGTGCAATAGCTTTGTATTCTGCCTCGGCGCTACTCCTGGACACAACAGATTGCTTCTTACTTCGCCAAGTAACCACATTCCCCTAAAACTTCATACAGTATCCTGTGGTTGACTTACTGTCTTCAGCTGAGCCAGCCCAATCAGCATCTGCAAATCCTTCAACTGTCCTATTATCACTCTTCTTGAAAAGTATACACATACCTGGAGTTCCTTTCAGATATCTAAGGATCTAATCAATAGCACTCTGATGTCTTTCTGTTGGAACATGCATAAATTGACTAATTATGCTAACGCTGTAGGTAATGTCAGGCCTAGTAAGTGATAGATAGATTAGCTTTCCTACTAGATGCTGATATCTTTCCTTGTTGGCTAGAGGATCATTTTCAGAGCTTTTATAGTTCCAGTTTCTTTCTAAGGGAGTGCTAGCCGGACGACATCCAAGCTTCCCGGTTTCCTTTAGTAAATCTAGTGTGTATTTTCTTTGAGAAATGAAATCTTGCAATTTCCATCCCCAAAAAATATCGAAGTTTTCCAAGATCCTTAACTTTGAATTCAGACTGTAACAAACCCTTAAGGTGAGTAATCTCATCATTGTTGTCACTTGTGATCACCATATCGTCAACATACACAATCAAGATTGATCTTTTTCCATCTTTTGATTGTTTTACGAATAAGGTGTGATTTGCTTGACCTTGGGAATATCCAAATCTCTTCATTGTTGTGCTGAATCAAGTGAACCATGCCCTTGGGGATTGTTTTAACCCATATAGAGACTTCTTCAACTTGCACACTAATCCAGACATCTCTTTGTCTTCAAAACCAGGAGGTAACTTCATGTAAACTTCTTCTTCCAGGTTTCCATTTAGGAAAGCATTTGAGACATCCATTTGGTGCAATTGCCAAACCAAGTTTGCTGCCAAAGACAAGAGAACTCAAATGGAGTTCAATTTTGCAACCAGTGCAAAGGTTTCCTCGTAGTCAAGCCCGAACATCTGAGTGTACCCTTGAGGAACTAAACGCGCCTTGTACCTTTCCATTTCTCCTTCTGCTCCAACCTTCACAACAAAGATCCACTTACAGCCCACTAACTTCTTCCTTTCTGGCATCTTCACAACTTCCCACGTATTATTGTCGTGCAACGCTGTCATTTCTTCCAAAACTACAGCTTTCCATTTTGCATCTCTTAAGGCATCATATACATTTGTTGGTATTTTCACATTGTCAAGTTGAGATACAAATGCCCTGTAAGTGTTAGATAACTGACAGTATGATAAATGGTTTGAAATCGAGTGCTGAGTGCAAGATCTTACCCCTTTTCTGATCGCAATAGGAACATCTAGATCATCTATTGTAACAGTTCCTCTCTGAGACTCTTGTGGTGGACCCGTCATAGGTTTTGATGACTGGATTTGCTGAGTATTACAAGGCCTCCTTGTGTACACAATGAGTTCACCTTGTTGTTGGACTGATTCTTCCCCTTGACTGGAGCTCGCTTCTTGCGGGATTGATGGTGGGGACACAAAGATCGGTGCTGGAGACTCAGAGGACGGTGCTGGAAACTCAAAGGATGATGATATGGGTATTATTAGAGACTGAGGCAAGGGCACAGGAAGAGAGATTGAAGGATCCCAATGATTGTCTACATTATAGTTCTCCCCCTTAAGAGAATCATGGGAATAAAATGGCTGGTCTTCTATTTTAGAGTTCTCCCCTTGAAGATAGATCTTGAAAAATACAATTATCACAGAGAAAAGTCACTTTACAATTTTGATCCTTAGTTAACTTACTAACAGAGAGAAGATTATATTTTAGACTAGGAACATGAAGGACATATTTCAAATAAATTCCTTGACAGAGATCATCTCCTACTCCAGCCACTGCTATTGTACCACCATTTGCCATAGAGACCTTTATCTCACCATTACACTTTTCATAATTCAAGAAGGATGTATGGACTCACGTCATATGGTCTGACGCACCAGTGTCAACAATCTAGTCATTTAGGCCATCTTTCTTTTAGAGTAAAGATGATGAGATATTACCTTGTTGGGCGATTGCTGCTTTAGATGAACTGCCTGATGCGTATGAATTTTGTTGTTGGTGAAGGAGGGACTTCAAGATCTCCATTTGCTCTTAAGTAAAAGCTACAGTATTAGGCTTCCTTGTTTCAGCAGATTCAGCTACATGAGCTGTAGGGTTGTCTTTTCTTTGACTGCGTGGCTTCCAATCTCGAGGTTTTCCATGGATGTCCCAACAAGTTTCTTTTGTGTGAAATGGCTTCTTGCAGTGTTCACACCATAGACGGTGCTCCTTTGGCTTCTGTGATTAAGATCGAGTAGATGCAAGCACAGATCCTTGAGGTTGTTCTTCTGGAAATCCGTGTGGGGATGGATTCAACATGACCTTCTTCCTGCTTTCCTCTCGTCATAACTTAGAGAACACTTCACGAAGAGAAGGAATTGGTTTCATCCTAAGAATACGGCCTCGTACTTCATCCAAGTCTTTATTGAGTCCTTGAAGAAAGTCAAATACACGATCTTTCTCAAGCATCTGATTATATAGATTTCCATCCTCAGGACACTTCCATGGAATTGTATAAAACAAATCCATCTCGTGCCATAGATCAATTAACCAATTGTAATATTCAGTTACTGACATCGATCCCTGTCTTATGTTTCTTAGAAGGGAATGAATTTCAAAACACTGAGATGTGTTCTCAAGGTTCGAGTACATCTCCTAGACAGCCTTCCAAATTTCATGGGCATTCTGGTAAACAGATATGTGCGCCCTATGCGAGGCTCCATAGAGTTCATTAACGATGCCATAACAATTGAGTTTTCAGCCTCCTATGTCCTGTAACCTGTATCACTCTGTGTTGGGGCAGGAATCTCGCCAGTTAGGTATCCCATTTTTCCTTTCCCTTGAATTACTAACAAAACAAATTGAAACCATTCACGAAAGTTTGACCCATTCAATTTGTGTTGGTTAATCTGCAGTGAATGATTTATATCCGAGGTGGAGAAATTGGTTCCAAATGATCTCGATGCATTTGTGGTTGAATCGACTGTAGTTGAGTCCACCGTTGATGATGATTGGTTTGTTTCAGACATCGTAACAGATGACAGTGAGGCTCGAGAGGTTTAACAGGTTTCTAGAAAGGTTGGAAAAAAAGTTAGGGTTTTTCTCCCTTCATTTTTTCCTCCTACCAATCTAGGGCTCTAGATACCATGAGAACAAAAGGTTTTTTTGAAAGAATTTGTTCTACTTTCATTGAATAATTCTGTACAAATATATAAAAAATTCTAGGAGACAATCTAGGATTTATTCTAGGAAACTCACCCTCTAAAACAGCTAAAAGGAAATAGTAACAAAATTGTAATAAACAAGGAAACAAATATCCTAGAGATTAGGAAAGATTCTGGCTCGGATTAATTTACAATCCATGTCAGCCCTTTCCAACATAAAGTACTATTTATTTAGGCTGTGCATCAGTGACAGCAATCTTTTCACTGTTTGATATCAATATTTTATGAGAGTAAAAGGGCATCATTAACAAAAGAGTGGACAAGAACAAAATTCTTCCTCCTCCCAACTAAAATTCTAAATTTTCTGTAGTTTGCATCACTATTTTTTTTCTGTTTCAATAATGGAATTTGACAAATTGATGTTGAATTTGCAGATTGGATTTGTTACATTTTTTCTCAGTTCAGTTCTAGACAGCTTGACATCCACTATAGTCATGATTTATCTGTTGCGACAATTAGTAACTCCGTCAGAGTATCAGAAGTATGTGTGTCTGTTATGTTGTTAACTTTCAGTGTAATTTGCCCTTGTGTTGATCATTTCAATTATCATTTCCTCCTAGCACTTAAAATTCATAGGTGACTTTTTGGTTTTTTCATTCAAGTTGAAATTTGCACTTGGGATGGCTTTCTTGACGTTTGTTGAGTGCATAAACATTCAGACGTCTGTGAATCTTCTAAGTTTGTTGTTTCCAGTATTCTCCCAACTATTTGGAGGTTTGGCTACACTTCATCATATCGGCAAGAAGTTGATTTGGATTCTATTGACAGGATTTTGGGAGCTGCTGTTGTAATAGCAGCAAATGCTGGTGGTGCATGGAGTCCTATTGGTGCTATTACCACTACTATGCTGTGGATGCATGGCCAAATATCTGCATTGCAAACAATGAAGGTTATTTGTTAGAAAATTCTTCCTGTGTGATATATTTGTTTGGATCATGTGAAAAGTTTGTGTGAAACTACATAATAAATTATAGTGAAATAATGAATTAAGCACTTGTAGCATCCTAAAATATTCTTTAGATATAGTGATTAGAAATATATAATAAGGAATTCTAGCAACACCTTTCTGACATACTCTTTCCAACTTACTCTTTACAATTGGGTGAATTCATGTGGGAACCATTGAATGAGTGGGTCCTGCTCCCTATTTAGTGGGTCATCCATGGATTTCACCCAAAAACAAAAGGTGTGTTGCTACTTGCTAGCATTTCTCATACATAATTTATGGCCACATATTAGGGGTGACTTGGTCAAAGTGTTCTTGTTACTAATATTCAATTGCATGAAAACTTTGGATCCAACTCAGTGCAACGCACAATTAACAAGTATCCTTAATTGCATTTTCTTTATTTACAGGGTTTGTTTGTACCTTCTGTCATTTCTCTAGCTGTTCCTCTGATTCTGATGTCCCTGACTGGGTAGGCACTCTTCTTCCTACACTGCAAAAGTCAGCCACAAAAGCTGATTTGAATAGTGAGATTTAGCTCAACATATTACAATTTGATTGATGTTAGTTCTCACTTTTTCTTCTTCAGTGGAGTTAATGGGAAGGGACAAAATTCTCTGGATGTCGTTGCCTCTGAACAGATTGCTCCTCTAGGGAAGCTTGTTTTCTCAGTGAGTTTAGGAGCTTTGATTTTTGTCCCAGTGTTTAGTGCCCTCACAGGTTTACCTCCATACATGGGAATGCTGCTCGGACTTGGTGTGCTTTGGATCTTCACTGATGTTATCCATTATGGTGAATCTGAAAAGCAGGAGCTAAGAGTGCCACAGGCTCTGTCAAGGATAGACACTCAAGTAGCACTATTTTTCCTGGGAATTCTGTTATCCGTTAGCAGGTAGTGAGGAAACATATTTTAGTTTTTCTGCCGTGATATGTTTTGGACAATAACCATGTGTTCATGCATTTAAATCAATAATAAAATAAAACACATCAAGTCATCAAGAAATAAGTCATTGTCCATTTGAGTACTAGGGCATTTGCTATGACTTAATAGTTCTGATATCCACAAAGTCTAATCATTCTGGAAAGATGATATATTACCTGGTTTAGTTTTCCTATATTATGAGATGTATATGCTTGTTCTTTTGGATGAATTATGATTACATATTCTTTCTTGACATATCTTTAAATTTCCTAGTTACTCATGTTAACCGGTTACATTTGATCAATTTTAACCATCGTGTTCGGCAGCCTGGAGGCAGCAGGGATTCTTCGGGAAATAGCAAATTTCTTTGATGCACATGTTCCAAGTAGTGAACTGATTGCAAGTGCTATTGGACTCATATCTGCAGTAATAGACAATGTTCCATTGGTTGCTGCAACAATGGGAATGTATGATGTCTCTTCTTTCCCTCAAGATTCTGAGTTCTGGCAATTGATTGCATTATGTGCTAGTACTGGTGGATCCATATTAATTATTGGCTCATCTGCTGGAGTTGCGTTCATGGGGATGGAAAAGGTGGACTTCTTTTGGTACTTACGGAAGGTATTTCCTACTGCGCACTTAGACATAATGATGTGATAAAATGTTAGTGCATAGTTCATGAGAGAAGTCGTTTGTGTCCTTTTTGCAGGTTAGTGGCTTTGCCTTGGCAGGTTATGCTGCTGGTATTGCTGCCTATTTAGCGCTTCATAACCTCAACATCTACCTACCAACTCTAGCGGAGCTTCCTTTCCTTCCTGGTTCATAAATCAAGAATTCGGACTTCATTCAATTCGATTTTCATGGCATCAAAAGCAGTGTAAAATAATGTATACAAGTCAACCAGTAGGGTAAGTTGTTAAAGGTTAAGATTTCGGTGTACAACAAATTAGGTAAAAAAAGTTAATCTTGACTAATCTTAATTATCTATGTAAGCTTGAATGGATTGGATTTTTTTTTTTTATCTTCCATGTGCCCTATATATATAAACTAGTATGTTGATTCGTGCACTCACATGAATTGCATTTATCTTTATATTTGTATTAAAATGGCATGTAAATATAATAATAAATTAACAAAGTCATCCATATGATTTATTACTATGTATTTATCTATATATTAAAACAATGTCCTTGTGAAAATAACTTGTATTATTTTTTTTTATTAATATCTTATAGTAAAAATATAAGGACCTTATCTTTTTTTTTTTTTAAATTCAAAATACTTGTCATTCAGGCAAAAATATAAAATAAATACAAATTAAAAAATTAAGCAAATAAAAAATGTCTATTATAGAAATATGAAGGTTGCATATTGTATAAAGTGTGTATATAATAAATGTACTGTTAATTATAGTAAATTATTTATTATTTATTTATCATTTTGATTTTAGTTTTAATTTTAAATTTAATTTTAATATATTGTTAATGTAAAATATTGTTAATTAATTAATTAAAAGTTACCTTCAATATAGTTGTTAAAACAATTATAATAAAAATCAATAATTTTCAATTATATGATAATTTATATTTGGATCACAATATAAAAAATTTTCATTGATAATATATGATAACCTTTCATGTTTTAGAATTTAAAATTTTAACTCTTTTGACAGTAGATTTTTTAGGAATCTAAAGTCGAAGTTCCCCAAAATATTTACATTACGAGGATTCAACAAATGAAAAAAAATTCAATAAAATTCGTATTTACACACGCATACAATTTGTACTTTTATGTTAATATTACATTGATTTTATGAGGGCATGTCCTCGTGCAACGACAAAATTGCTGTCTTAAAGGTCGGGTTCAAATATTAGAAACAATCTTTCTTAGATTATATATTAGTATTATTTTAAATTTAATGTTTAAGTTATAAATTTTTATTCATATAAAAGATCAATAATTGATTAATATTTTTAAAATGTTTTAAATTTCAATAGCTTATTTAAATAAGTTTCTTGATATTTGGATCCTGAATTTTATGAATAATGCTGTATAATATTTTTCCCATAAATAATTATTTAATACTATTGAAAATCATTCAGTTACATAATTATTAGCGGATAATTTGTACAGAAAATTTGCACATGTATTGTTTTAAGTAAAATTTTAAACAAAATTAAAAGAAATATTTATAATTATATGAAAAATACATAATGTAAATAAATAAGTATAGGTACCTAATATTTAGGGGGGAAAGAGTGAATTTTAAAATATAAAAATAATTAATTTAAAATACAAGTAATTGAAATTTGAGACGAAATAAAATATTTCAATATAAAAAATACGAAAAAAAAAACTTGGGATTTGAAATTTGCACAGTTTTTGTACCGTGTTTGGGTTAGAGTTAAAACTTTTCTCTTTTATGCCAAACTCCAAACATTTGTATCATATTTTAACTTGTCTTTTTTAGGGGAAGCAGAGTTCTTTAACTCTTGTTAGTGTGAAATTCCTTTTCAAGTTTTAAACAGCTTGATTAAATCTCAACAGTGAATTGTTGATGTCATTTGATACGATCAGGCAGGGGATGATGCATGGTTTCTAAATACTCCGGACCAATCACTTGGTTTCGTACTTGCGGATCATGGTTTTAATGTTTGGATAGGAAATGTGTAGAACACATTGGAGCCACAGGGTAGCTTGCTTTATCCTTCATGTTATAAAATTTATGAAAAAGTAATTATATTTTGGGTTAAATATGTTTTTGGTCCATAAATTTTTCTTAATTTTCACTTTTAGTCCCTAAACAAAAAATTGACGGATCTTAGTCCCTATACTTTTTCTCTATTAATGTTTTTAGTCCCTGCCGTTAAGTCCCACCATTAAGTGATGACGTGACAACTACATCATCAATTAGTTTGACGTGGCTACCACATTATCATTTTTGATAAATTATTTTTTTTGTCTCTAATTTTTTTACAAAATTCACTTTAGTCACTCAACAATTTTTTTATCAGTCTTAGTCCTTCATTTTTTTACGAAATTCACTTTTAGTTCCTCAACAATTTTTTGACTGATCTTAATCCCTCAACTATTGTTTGTCATTGTTTTTAGTCCCTTTTATCAAGTATCACCGTTAAGTAATGATGTGACAACCATGTTGATAATCACTCAACTTGCTATGTGGACTATTAGTTTGATGTAGTAATCACATGATAAAATATTGTTAGTTCAAAACATTTTTGAGCAATTTTTAAGGTGTTGCAAAGTTTTTAGCGGTATAAAACCACTAGAAAAAGGGTTTGAAAATTTGGAAAAAAAATTGAAAAAGAGATGTAATAAACAAAATCAACAACCTCCAATTCAAATTTGAAAAAAAAAAAAAGAAAGAAAAGGAGATGCAATAAGCAAAATCAACAACCTTGTCTCAACTTTAATAGGAAACAATACTCGCTTTGACTGGGTTCGGGTTCAGGTATGTGACTCGTGTATGTGACTCCTCGCCTAGCCCTTGTTCTCACACCCACCCATTACATTTTTTTAACAATTTTTTTATTTCATATATATATATATATATATACATATATATATATATATATATTAAGTTAAGTTTTTTCATATTTTTATTTTTATGATTATTAAAAATATAAATTATTTATTTTAATAGTTAAATAATTTAAATTATAATAATAATTAAATAACAAACTTATAATTATACATTTAATTAAAAATATAATTTAATTATTAATTTTTTTATTTTTAAGTTCTTTATTCTTTATTAATTTTTATATATTGTTTGAATTAAAATATAATTAATAACTTAATATATAATTTATTTAAAAATATATAACTAAATTAAAATTGTAAAAAAAAAGTGATGGGCTCCCCGCGAGTTTACACAAACCTGATAAAACCCTGACAGGAATGGGTTTCAAAAATATAAATTCGCCTCTTTTAAACCCCAACCCACCCTGCTTTTTGTTTGGACGGGGATGGGGAGAGCAAAACCCGCCCCTGACCAACCCTATTGCCATGCCTACATCAAACTAATAATCCACATGGCAAGTCACCTAACTGCCAACGTGGTTGTCACATCATTGCTTAGTGATGATATTTGATGAGAGAGATTAAAAACAATGACGAACAATAATTGAAGGACTTCGTCAACAAATTTTAAGGGACTAAAAGTGAATTTTGTAAAAAAATGAAAGACTAAGATTGATCAAAAAATTGTTGAGGGACTAAAAGTAAATTTTGTGAAAATATTAAAGACTAAAAACATTATTTACTAAAAAATTTACACGTGGAAGCCATGTTAAACTAGTTGATGACATGGCAACTCACGTGGTTGCCACGTCATCACTTAACAGTAGAACTTAACGGTAGAGACTTAAAATGTTAACGAAGGTCAATTTTTTGTTGAGAGACTAAAAGTTAAAATCAAGAAAAGTTTAGGAACTAAAAACATATTTAATCCTTATATTTATATACATTCAACTTCTCTTACCACTCACTTCAACCTTTTTTCAATCTATTTCTTCATTTTTCTACATATCATTTTGCACAGTATTAGGTTTTCTCTCTTCTTTTATTTTTTTTTCCTTATCTCTTTCTTCTTTGTGAATTTATTACATGGTCTGGATCAGCATAGTCTCGAACAATCTCCATGTGATACATAATCGAGTTTGGTTTGAGGGAGAGGGAGGGAGAGCTGAAGAAATTATTAAAGTTTGTGCAAATTTCACTTGTTTGTTACAAAAGAAATAAAGATGAAATTTTATACTATAAGGGTGGGTCCCACTACTTATTTCTACTTTATTTCTCACATACTTTCATTCACTTCTCTATCTCTCTTATTTCTCATTTATTTCTCTCCTACCAAACAACCTAAAATTTCAAATTATTTTTTATCTATTTCTCATCTCTTAACTTATTTCTTACTTATTTCTTTTTTATCTATTTCTTTCCTCTCTACCAAACAAAGGCTTAGAGATTAGCCAAAACTATTAACACGTGATGGTCATAGACCATGTAATAATTCTTCCTTTTTCTATCTATATACACACTAAAAATTTCTCTTCTTAGACCACATGTGTATGGTCCCAACCAATCTTTAGTTGACACATAGTCAATTTTTTCACTTTATGAGAAAAAATTAATAACATTAGACCACGTGTCATCTAGAAATTAGTTGGGATCATAATCTCATACCATGTAATAATTTATTTGAATGGGATGTCCTATTAACATTTTTCTCTACGGAGTGTCTATGAACTGTTTGTATAGTTTTTATTTATTTATTTGTTTGTCTGTCTTTTAACCAATGAAGCTGATGCTTTTTTTTTTTTTTAAATGTAAAACATGGGGAAAATATTAGGTTTAGCAGAAAGACTCTATTCTTTTCTCTACAGAGTGACTACGGATGTGTTTGATAGAACAAAATTTAGCGCTTAAAATTCCGTACTGAAATTTAGTTATCAAATCAACAATTGAACTGAAAATTTTCATTTTATTAGTGCCTTTCTTTCTTTGGTGGAAAAGTTAGGGTACGAGGTTTTTCACCATGTCTGTGATGTGAGTCGCCTGACTAATTTTAACGTTGTTCCCTTTGTAGCATTTTTGGGATTGGAGTTGGCAGGATTTAGCCATGTATGATCTTGCAGAACTGGTCAATTACATTAATTCAGTAACAAACTCAAAGCTATTTGTACTCGGGCATTCACAGGTATTTATGATTCTTGAAACCATCCTTTTCACCTGCTCTTTGGTGATTGCTATAACATATACATTTTATATATTTCCCATCCTTTGTAGGGTAAAAAGTCTGTGGCTGCCTTCACTCAACAGGAGATAGCAGAAAAGGTTGAAGCTGCAGCGCTTGCACTTGCCAAGGGCGTCCATCAACTGAACCATAAAAGGTTTGATATCTCAGTTTTCCTTCTTTACCTTTTTTCTCTTTTTCTTTAGGATATGTTCTTCATTGTATTTCTAACTTTCCTAACATACTAGTGAAATTCCTCCTTAATTCACAACTAACTAACGCAATGGAGCTTGAGCTCAAGTGGTTCAGTGCTTAAGTTTTTTAACCAAGGTCTGAGACTCAATTTCCGGCTTAGGCATGAAGTCACAACCGAAAATATCACTTTATCCTTAGAGGACCGACCCGGTAAGATAGGGGATTAGTTGGGTGCAAAAAATAATCTCCAAATACCTCTTGGTCTAACAAAAAAAAAACTAACTGCAATGGGGACAACAATGATTGGTTTGGATAAAGGTAGCACGGAAAGGTGACGTCATTATTCTATGACTTAAGGCGCCATTAACTTCTCAGGCTTTAATACCAATTCTTTTCACCAAAACAAATATTACAGCCAAAAATGATAAAATTTTATCCTGAAAATTGAAACTTCCCAGCTTAAGCATTTACAACAACACAACCAGCCTAAACATGTAATCAGTTCTTTGAGGCTGATAGGAAGATAAAAATTGCCGTCAAGACACCCACTAATGCTGTTACTCCAAGGGCAACTGTACGCAGTGGAGTTGGGACTCCGAAGTTGTGCAAAATCAAAGTACAGGAATTCTGTTATTCTTTTGCAACTGATTCTGTTAACTATCATTAGAATGGTGAAATGGGAGAAAGGAATAGGAGTAAGGAATATCAGAACTCTTAGAATCAGCTAAGGATTCAGTGAGTTGCATTCACTTAGAAGCTTGAAAGTTGAAATGTTTCTACTTAGTTTGGATGCGTCAGAAACTTATATGAACCCATATGCTTGATTCTGAACTTAATGGTTCAAATTTTAAAAAGATCAAGAACAAATACTCATACTAGGTTATTTACCAATGACAATACTAAAGTAAAGGTGAGAGAAATATTAACATATTAGTTAGAATATCAATGTAAACTTTATGTCGTCCAAGTTTTATTATTTTGTAAATTTTGTTATTGCATTTTTTTTCTCACATTTTATCATTATATTTTAAAATTTTATGAATTTTGCCCAATCGTCAATTGTCCTTTAAATGACAAATAAAGTGATGACATGCTAATGATGAATTGACATTAAACATCCATACCAACTTTTTTTTTTTTAAATAATTTTTTCAAAAAAAATAATTGTTTCAAAAAAAATCGAGTCTATGCTCCACATAGCTTTTAGAGATTTTTTTTTCAAACAATTTTTATTTTTTTAGAAAAATATTTTTTTTCAAAAAAGAAAAATTTGGCATGAATGTTTAATGTCAACTTAACACTAACACGTTATTACTTTGTTTGTCATTTAACGGACAGTTGATGATTGGACAAAATTCGTAAGATGTTTAAAATAGAGTGGTAAAATGTGAGAGAGAAAAAAAGTGATGGTAAAATCTACAAAATGATGAAACTTGAGTGGTACAAAATATAATTAAATCTAAAGTAAAGGTGAGAGAAAGATTAACATATTAGTTAGAATATCAATGTCAACTTTCGATAGGTGGAGAGGTTATAAAAGGGAAGGCCAAAGACAATTGATAATTTAATGAAAATGATAATTTGTATCCTGACGTAAAAGAAGCCAAGTTGGAAACAAATGTTGCTATCTAAATCACGCATGAAGTAACTCAGTTATTATTATATGGTTATACTTAGTAAAATTAGAGCGAAAAGCACTGTGCGATAACACACCTCAAGATACAACAGGCTCTTCTTTAGGACTTGGTTAACCAAAGGCACAAGGAATAGGAGTGAAGAGTAAGCAAAAGGAGCAGCACGACACACCTAAAGATACAACTGCGTGATTTGTTGATGTCACTTGATACGATCAGGCAGGGGATAATGCATGGTTTCTAAATACTCCAGACTAATCACTTGGCTTCATACTTGCGGATCATGGTTTTGATGTTTGGGTAGGAAATAAGCGTGGAACACGCTGGAGCCACAGGATAGCTTGCTTTATCCTTCATGTTATAAAACTAGTTATACATTTTAATTTTATTTTTATTTTTAATCATAAAAAATTCTAAAAAATATATATATAATAACAAAAAAATATTAAATAAGACAAAAAATGTAAAATAAAAATAAAGTGTGTAAATTACATTATATTATATTTTTTGAAATGCTTTTTTATATACAATATTTTTTGTTGTTGAACAACTTTTATTTTTTTTCATCATAAATCATGATTTTTAGGCCAGATTTATTCCTTCAAAACTTTTCTGTAAACATCCTATCAATTATTTCATCGACAGATGAGTCTACTCGTGAATCTGTCCTAGTCATTGTTGATTGTTTTGGTGAAGCCTACATGTTATTATATATAAGAAATCTTTTGGTCAGATTTTAATTTGAGTGATTTTCTTGTGCACCTTTCTTTTCGATGCCAGGAATTAATTAGCAAGTATAGGCACCACTTTTCATTGTAATAAATTAAAAACTATTTGTATTTTGCTATATTAATAATTAAGAAATATTAAATATAATAAAAATTAGATTTTATTTTACCACGTTTTAAATTATTTTACTTGATTCTACATTTTTCATTAATTTAAACTTAGCTCCAAAAAATTAAAAAAACACATTTTCAAAGGAAGTAAATAAAAATGTATTTATTTGTAAATATTAATAAAATATTGCATTTAGAAATAAATAAAAAAGAAGTGAAAGAAACATTGTTGAACTAATTTTTATTAATTAAATTAAATTTCAACATTTTGAGAATAAAGAAAATTAATTTTCATAATATTTGATATTTTTTTATTGCAGAAAAGTAACCGTATTATAGAAGAATATTTACCAATTTTATTGCTTTAATCCATTTCACTATATATTAGTTCTATTCAAATACTAATATGAATTGTATTATAAGTAACTTTCTAATTTTAATAAATTTCAGTCAACAATAAAGAGAATGTTAAAAAAAAAAGTATTAAAAAGAGTGTTGCTAGCATTTCCCTATATTTATTTATTAGAATGAGTAACACAAAAAGAAAAAAAAATCAAATAATGAATACAATTTAAAAACAATATTGGAGACTCAAACAATTGTATTATAATTTTCCTAAAACTCTGACAAATAGTTATGAATTAATATAATCATAAATATAAACTGCTATTTGTATTAAAAACACGAGTAATTACTATATGTACTTACAGTATAAAAGTTTTTTATACTGTTATTTAATCATAAACTAACATATAAGTTCATTAATTTTTTTAAAAGTTATACCAACAATGAATTTTGATTAATTATCAGTATAAACTTTTTTTAGACTGACAATGCATAAAAAATGAATTCTGAAAACATTTATAAATGTTTTACCTTTTAATAATCTAGATTTTGTTTGGCATGCCATAACGACTCTTGCTCCAGAAGAATTTTTTAATATCGAAGTCTGATGTAGATACATCTCAAATGCCAAGATTTACGTACACGTATGATCATCGTGTCTAAAGACGAGTTAAATACCGTTGTTTCTTAACCATATCCTAAATTTTAAAGAGTTTAATTTTGTATGTATTTTATATTACCAACTAATTAAAAATTATTTTAAGTGTGGATTTTAAAACAATTATTATAAAGTCAATAAACTTATCTTATATAATAATTTATAATTTAATGATAATATAAAAAATACAAAGTCAGACAACGCATTCTAATTAAATTTAAGAGGAAATAGTGTATGTACTAATAATATAAATAATTTTTACACTCCCATTTAATCACAATTTGTCATAGTATGGTAAGTTTGTTTACTTTTATAATAGTTATTTTAAAAATTATGTCAATCATGATTTTTGATTGGTGAACAATATATAATTTTTTATACTGACAATATATAGAAATTAAGCTCTAAATTTAATTTGATTGATGTGCATAATGTTAGTTTAAAATATTTTTACATTATCACCTATTGATATTTTGATATAATTATTTAATGATTATTATTTTATTTACTGAAAGAATGAAGTAATAACAATTAACAATATATCAAAATATTAATGGATGCTAATGTAAAATTTATATAATAACACATATCAATTAAGCCAATTTTAAATTTACCAGTATATATATATATATATATATATATATATACACACACACACACACTAAAGCATAATATATAATTAAAATAATAAATATTATTATATGTTTAAATACATTTTTTTAAAGAGTTTATTTTCTATGCATTATCAGTTTAAAGATTTTTACATTATCAATTACTTAAAAAATCATGTTAAGTATGATTTTCAAGGTAATCATTATAAAAGTTAACAATTTAAATTAATTTCTTTTTTAAATCAAGTAATAACGATAAATAATACACAATTATTTGATTATGTTAATAATTTATTATAATACAAATCAGTAAAACATTTTTTTTTTATTTATAATTTTTAGTAATGTATAAATTATAAGAAAGGTGAAATGATTGAGGATAAATGACATTTATAGAAAATAAAAAGAAACTAATGCGATAGTAATATTAAGGTTTAGATATGTATTTAGTCTTTTAAATTTGGAGTAGGTTTGTTTTTGGTCCTCTAAATTTAAAATTAATCTTTTTAGTTCATAAAACTTTTAAAAAGTCAATATTAGTCCCTTAAGATCACGTATAACATCATTAATAATGACAAATTGAATCAGCTGTGCAACATCAACTAAGTTTGATATGATGTTTTCACTAATAAGGACACCAATAGGTGGATTTTGTATGACAGATTCACTAATAATATTTGGCATAGTGATTAGAACATGCTTTTTTTCAAATTACAGAAACTAAAAGAATTACTTTTAAATTTAGAGAACCAAAAATAAACTTACCCCAGATTTAAGAGACTAAAAACATATTTAGGTCTAATATTAATATTCATATTAAACTTTTTGCTAAATATTCTTATTATTTTTATATTAAATATTCTTACACTTTTTATATTAAAGATTATTATTCTTTTGAAGAAACCATCATGCCAAACATAATAACATAGAGGGATGGATTTAGAAACCTAAAGGAGGGTCAGAAAAAAATAATAAATATTAAATTATAATAATTAAATACATCATATTGTTTAGTTAAGTTGTAAATATTGTTTTTTAAAAACCTATTTTTTACTATCCTCATAGTTAAAAATGATCTCCCAGTTATAATAATAAAATCAAGAAGAGTTAATTTCAAGATATAATAATATATAGTTCTCTACCAATATATATATATGTATGTATATATATGTATAGATATATATGAGCCAAGATCCGTTGATACCAAGTGTCAAAGTTAGTCAAATTACACCTTCAATAACTTTTTGTAGAATGCAAATTTAACCAATCCAATCGTTAAATTTGGTGTTCTTATTAATTAGATTAAGTATACAAAATTTCCTACAATTCTAAAATTATTTAATAGTTCATCACATTACTTTGTTTCAACGTACAATATGTTATTAAAATATATATAAATATTCAATGTTAGATAACATATCTAGAAAAGTCCAAATGATGTGAAATTTGATATACATGATCATGAAAATAATATCACACAATTCAACGGTTGGATTGGTTAAATTTACACTCTACAAAAAGTTATTGAAGGTGTAATTTGACTAACTTTGACACCTGGTGTCAACGGATCCTGACCCTATATATATATATCATATATAGGGTCAGGATCCGTTGACACCAGGTGTCAAAGTTAGTCAAATTACACCTTCAATAACTTTTTGTAGAGTGCAAATTTAACCAATCCAACTGTTAAATTTGATGTTTTTATTAATTAGATTAAATATAAAAATTTTCATACAATTCCAAAATTATGTAATAGTTCATTACATCACTTTATTTTAACGTACAATATGATATTAAAATATATGTAAATATTCAATGTTAGATAACATATCAAAAAAGGTCCAAATGATGTGAAATTTGATATACATGATCATGAAGATAATAATATCACACAATTCAATAGTTGAATTGGTTAAATTTGCATTCTACAAAAAGTTATTGTAGGTGTAATTTGACTAACTTTGACACTTGATGTCAACGGATCCTGACTTATATATATATATATATATATTTCTTAAGGAGGGAAAGGCTAAGGCCTTGCTTTCCCCCCTTACATCTGTCCCTGACAACATATAATGGACATTTTAAACATACCAGTATTTTATCATCATTTTATACTAGATGGTGGTTTTGGGATTTCAACCTCTAACTTTATACAAATTACTAAAATTCCTTGTCACTAATCTAAATTTTATATCCACTAGGTTGGTTTAGTGGTAGGCACTTAGAGTAATTTGCATAAGATCTTAAGTTCAAACTTTGTTATCCATGTTGCACATAAAAAATATATAAGGTTAAATTACTTTTTTGGTCTCTCTTTTTATTTACATTATTCAATTTGATTTCTTTATTTTTAAAATATTCAATTTGATCCTTTAAAATTCAAATAATGTCCAATGTTGCCCCTTTGTCCAAATTGACACTTTCTGAAGGGCAACATTGAACAAATTAAATATTACCTTTCTGAAATATTCTAAAAATTAGAAGGCCAAATTAAATATTTTAAAAATAGAAGGACCAAATTGAATGATTTAAATAAAAAGACCAAAAGAATAATTTAACATCTTATTGATTACCCTTTCATTTGAATAATTTTTTTTTGCTATCTAGATAAATTTGAATTTTCTTTTACCTACTTAATATTTTCTTTTATTAGATAACACCTTCTTCTTCCTCTTGTGATCATTTTTTTATTTTTTATTTTTTTATTCTAAGTACTTAATTTATTGGTTGGTATGATCTTGTTAATGTAATTAAATTTGTTTTCATGAATCTTTTTTAATTTTAATCATTATTTTAAAAACCAGACTGGATGAGTCGGTTCAATTGGTCTGATCAAAAATGGGTTTGGTGATTAGTCCATTAACTTTAAAAACCTAATTCATCTCATAACTTGTACAAATTGGTATAACCAACCCAAAATTGATAAAAAAAAAACTTGGGCATTTTTTTAAAACTTTCATTTTTTATTGTTTTAATTTAATCCAAAACAATTATAAGATAAATAAAAGGCTTAATTGTACTTTTTGCTCCCAAAATTTCACAATCTTGCGAATTCCCCCCCCCCCCCCCCCCAAATTTTTTTCACAAATTTTATCCCTCAATTTACAAAATATCATGAATTTTACCCCCCAAGTAGAAGAACTACCACAAAATTATCATAATTGTGGCGATTTAAAGAAAAAACTGCCAGAAAATGTCTTAATTGTGGCAGTTTTTCTACATTAGGACAAAATTCATGATATTTTGTAAACTGGGAGGCAAAATTTATGAGAAAAATTTTTAGGGTGAAAAATTCACGAGATTGTCAAACTTTAGGACAAAAAGTACAATTAAGCCTAAATAAAAACACTTATTTAAAGGTTGCACATAGGTATAAATTATTTTGCCAAATTTTCTTCAATTTGGTCCCTCTTTATTTACATTATTCAATTTGATCCCTTTATTTTTAAAATATTTAATTTAGTCTTCTAATTTAAAAAAAATATTCAATGTTGCCCTTTTGTTCGATTTCATTCATGTCGTTAGTATTAATTGAATGAAAAGACAATATTAAACATTTTTTGAAAATTAAAGAATTAAATTGTTCATTTTAAAAATAGAAGAACTAAATTGAATGATATAAATAAAAGAGGAAAAAAAAGTAATTTATCCCAAATATAAATTTAATGATTTTATCGTTATTTTATACTCATGCAATAAACATGAGCGCCTAATATTAAAAATATTAAAAATTAAACAATGATATGTGACACTTTTACATTATAAACAACTATTTGACACTTTTTATTTAACTTTATCTTTCCTTTTTTGTCATATTATATTATTATTTTTATATATGTTGTATTATATCATTTATCATATTTACACTTTTTATTTAGATATTTCTTTTTTTTTGTAGGTGTTAATTAGCATTGAGGTGTCCATCAATCTTTTTCCCTTAAAAATTTAAGATACTATGCTGGTGCTCGTAGGACATTTGTAATTGGAAACATGATATAGACTTCAAAAACTACCTGAGTCATTAATAGTTTCTTTGGATTAGGAGTGAAACAAAGAGGAAATAAATAAAAAGGAAAAAAAATAAAAAAAAGATAAAAATATAAGAGAATTAACACTGTTTTAAAAACTGGATCAATGAAGACATTGGTTCACGGTTTATTAGTTCAATAGCAATTGAATTGTAATCAAACTGGTAATTATTAAATTTATATTTTATAATATTTTAAGTAATAGAATAATATAAAATTAGAAGAAATCAAGATATAAAAATTCTAAATTAATATAAATGACTATAATATATGTTTTATAAGATAAAAAATTTAATAATAATTGACAAAATAATTTATACCTATGTATAATCTTTAAGTATGTATTTTTATTTATCTTAAAATAAAAATAGAAAATTTTAAAAATATCTGTTCAAACTGATTTTCTCCATAAATTTTGGGCTATTTCTTTACTTTTTTCACTAGTTTTGAGAAGAGTTAGTTTTTTGGAGTTAACAAACTAGTCACTAGACTAGCTCTTGATCGAACTGGCTGGTTCTATCTGATTTTTAAAACTAAGAAATAGTATGGAAAAAATGTGTATTTTGGATGAATAAAAATAAAAAAATGAAAAAATTCCAAATACTTATTTGAATAAAGTGAAAAAGAGAATGAAGAAACTAGATAAATTATATTATTTTTTATACAAATTAAAAAAAATTAATTTTACTTTATTATTTTTTCATAACAAAAAATTATTTTTTTAAATTTCTTTAAAAAATTTATTTATTTTTTAAGAAATTAAAAGAAAAAACGAGAGATCATTTCTCCTCTATTTCATGCCAATTTAAGGCAGGAGTATTTTCTAGTTAGTCTCACGAAAATAATTTTATTATTTCCTATTTCTTATCTCAAACAAACAATAAAAATTTGGTATTTACTATCTCATCTTTCCCATTTCTATTTCCCTTCAGTTCATTTTATCCCAAACAAAAGATAAACACATAGAAGCACCACATTAATAAGATATATAAGGTAGTATTTGACCTAACTTTTTTTAAGCTTTTCTTTTTCTTTAAGGAAAAGTCAGGCTGAACATTTTTTTGCAAAAGCTCTTAAAAAAAAGAGCTTTTTTTTAATAAAGAAAAATGAAAAAATGAGTTTTAAAAAAAGCTTCCTATATTAGTTTTTGTCTAACATTTTGCTGCCTTATTGAAAGAAGATCGTCTTTGGTTCCCAGTAATTACCAAACCATGAGTTTTTCTTCTTTCGTTATATATACTAGTGGAAGAAAGATAATCCATGTTTGCATTTGACAAGTGAGAAAGATGTAAGATGTTATGAGTGATTTATAACAGTTAAAGGGTAAAAAAGTTTTAAAAAAGTGAAAACCAAATGTGAGTATCCTCTTTATTATATGCATGTATAGTTGCTGCAAGTTTTTTCTTCTCTCGTTATATATATATATATATATATATATATAATTTGAAAATTATTATTAAAATAAAATTTTAAATTTTTGACATTTTAAATTTATTGTTTTAAATATTTTATTTTAATTTTTTATTATCATTAAAATAGTTTTATGTAAACTAAATTAATTTTATATAATATTTGTTATTAATTAATTTTTAAAAAAACTAAAGCTTTTAAATTTTTTTACCAAATAATTTTAATTTAAAGGGAGTTTTTAAGTTAAAAAAATAAAAATTCACAAACACTTTTTTTTTTTTAAGTTCTTATATTTAGCTTTAATTTAAAAGTAGCTTTTAAGTAAAAAAAAAAAAAAAAAGTTGAGCCAAACATACATGCTAAACATGTATGACAAATTAATCATAAGAATTTATTTTTAAATTAAGTTTATTATCAAAACAAATAAATAAATATTAACTTTATTTGATTTTAAATTATATCATGATTTTAACAAATTAAGTCTTAACATATAAGTAAATGAAAACATTTTTATTGTTAAATTTAGTTTAAAATATTCTTAATTGAATTTATCAAAATTTTACATGAAACTATTTGTGTACATTACATATATAAAAGACTTAAATAATTTTTTAGTCTTTGAAAATATCATAAATTTTAGTTTTATTTTCTATAAAAATTTTATTAACTTTTAGTCTTTATATTTGTCAAAAGTGATGTGATTTTGGTTTTTCACCAAAAATTAAAAACATGTGTTTTTTTTTTTATTAAAATGGAAGATTTTTAATAAAGATTAAAACAAAAATTTGAAATAATTTCAGGGTTAGAAAATATATGTAATCATATATAAAACATATAAATTAAATGAACTAATAATTATCATGTTATTATTTTAAATATGAAGTAATTATATAGTAATTTTTATAATATTATTCAATGTAAAATATAATATGTTAATTTTATTTAAATAAATTGTATAACATAATTTTTTACTTATTAAAAAATTATTAAAACGAAGAATTTTTTATAACATTTTTTTTTAAACTACACAAATAAAATATGTCTATTCTTCCTTTTAATTTTAATGAATTAAAATAATGATGTAATTTAAATTAAATAATTAATAAAAACAATTTCTTCTTACTTACATATTTCAAAATCTTAATTAGGATTCTCCTAAAATTAACGTGATCCACTCCTTAAGTACCCCAAAGCTAAAGTTGATCTGACTACTGAAAATTTTGTCCAGGTTCATTGCATTGGCATTTATCCTTTTCCAAACCAAAAAGTCTTGCAGTCCCTCATCACCTTTCTCATTACAGAGAAAAAAAATTGAAGTATTAGGATTATTACTAAAATTAAAAGCAATTTTATAATTTATTGTATATTATATATTATATATTAGAATCTGCTTAACAAGTATTTTAATGATATTAATTAAAAAATAATAAACAATTTTTCACTAAAAATTATGATAGAGAGACATTTATAAAATATTATTTTTAATTTCTTAAGTAATGTCATAAAGGCATTTTATTAACATCCTCTCCTCTCTTATACAACACCGATACTTAATTTTCTCATCAATAATTTATTCATTGTTACTTTACTCTATTTTAAAAAAATTGGACATTAGACCTCGTTGATTTGAGTGGTATTGAGCTCTAAAAAAATTCGAAAAAAAAACTTCACTAAAAATAGTTAGCTAAGTTTTTCAATAATTATTGATAAAGTCAGTAGATACTTACTTGTACTTATGATTATCAAAATAAAAATAAAAATTGACACCGGACATCTTTTTAGAAGAATCAAATTCCTGTGAAAAAAAAGTAAAATCCACCAATTTTTTAGCGTCTCTCCTCCAAAAGGAAAAGTAAAACGCGCTACAATAACAGCACAAAGATTCCATCCATTTGGGAGCACCATTGCTTCACTGCCACCGTCGCCGGCCACGATGGCTTTCTCGGAGTTCCGACAGCTCGACGAGAAGACCCTCATCGAATACATAAAGTCCGTCCCCTCCCTCTCCTCCAAACTCGCCAACAACTTGGACGACTTATCGGTCAAAGAAGTCGGCGACGGCAACCTTAACTTCGTCTACATTGTTTCCAACCCCGCAGGTTCTCTTGTCATCAAACAGGTAACACTTTCACCCTCCAAAACCCAAAAGACTTCGTGTTCCAAAAAATCATGGGCAATCGCCAATTTCGTTTCTTTCTGTTTCGAACTTGTACAGGCTCTGCCGTACGTTCGTTGCATAGGGGAATCGTGGCCTATGACGAAGGAGAGAGCGTATTTTGAGTCACTGGCACTGAAAGAAGAGTTTCGTTTGAGCCCTGAGCATGTCCCTGAAGTGTATCACTTTGACCGTACCATGTCTTTGATCGGTATGCGTTACTTGGAGCCCCCACATATAATCCTCAGAAAAGGGTTGATCGCTGGGATTGAGTACCCTCTTTTGGCTGAACACATGGCTGATTTCATGGCAAAGACACTCTTCTTCACGTCTCTGCTTTTCCGTTCCACTGCTGAGCACAAACGGGATGGTATAACCTTACCCTTGTCACTTTATAGAGAA
The DNA here is from genome assembly GCA_004329165.1 of Spatholobus suberectus. Taxonomy (NCBI): domain Eukaryota; kingdom Viridiplantae; phylum Streptophyta; class Magnoliopsida; order Fabales; family Fabaceae; genus Spatholobus; species Spatholobus suberectus. The sequence goes on from CM014735.1 coordinate 8,871,072, forward strand.
GTTAGATGAGGGAACTTCTAAAAATGTTGGGATGTATTATAAATTGATTTTAACTTATGCGAGAAGTTTGATTCGATTTGCCTCTTCTAGCCCTGTTTGGATAAACTTCTCTGTAAGAAGAAGTTAAAATGCATTGAGCTTCTCCATAAGCTTAAATCAACTTCCGGACTTTAGCTTCTGAAGAAGTTAAATGAAAAGAGCTTCTCCAAAAGTTAAGGTGTTTAAGTTGATTTAATGCATTTTATCTTTTTATTTTTTTTTCCTATATAAGTATTTATGGAGAAATTTATCCCAACAGGACCTTAATTCCTTTTATTTTTCTTGTACTATCAGTGTATTGTTGTGAAGTTTGTCCAAATTGGATCTGAATGATATTTTCTTCTTGTGACTACAAGGAATTTCTTACACATTTAATTATCTATTTGGTGTTACCATTGGATTGAATTCATATTGGCTTCATGCAGTTGCCGAATTTTGTGGGAATGTGGAGTTATGCAGGCTCACTGAGCAGGTCGTTTTCTCTGACCCTTATAAAGTTTCTCAATATAATCGTTGGACTTCCCCCTATCTTGATCATGATGCTGAGGCTGTTCGGGAAGACAATCTGCTGAAGCTTGAAGTTGCTGAGCTGAAATCTAAGTATTGTGACTGACTTTTTTCACCCATTATATGCAGTAGTTTTGTTTTTAGATTTTTTCTTATAAGAGTTTATATTTCGTGTAGGTTCTGTGAGAGGGCCCAGGCACTAATACATGGAGATCTACACACCGGTTCTGTGATGGTTACTCGTGAATCAACTCAAGTTATTGATCCAGAATTTGCATTCTATGGACCAATGGGTTTTGATATTGGAGCATTCTTGGGAAACTTGATTTTGGCTTTCTTTGCTCAAGATGGACATGCTGATCAAGCAAATGATCGAAAAGTAGGTCCTCTTTTTCCATGTCCTCTGTGGCCCTTGCTTGTCCTCTTCTTTGTATATTATAGTTGTTATTTAGTCACATATTTCTTGTTATTCTCCATAATCTAACTCTAAAACTTAAACTCTTTCTTTCTTTTAATGCTGTAATTTTATTTCACTTTGGTAGTTTTATTTCATGGCAGAGGCTGGTTATCTTTAAGTGGTCCTACGTATCTTTAGATATATCAAGGCATTTGTTCCAGCAATTATGTTTCTGATTTTTGCTGTCTCTGTGCTTATTTGTAGTTTTGAATTACCTTGCATTGTTCTCTTGTTTTGTCTCTGTGGTGCCAATGACTGGTGCCTTGTTATCCTAACTAAGAGAAGGATCCCTTAGTGTACATGTTGATGAGTAATCAGAATTATGCTATGTGAAATCTGAGAATTCATAGTTTCAGAGAACTATAATTTGTTTTAGCCCAACACTAGTAACAAGTGAAGACTTGGTTTTGGGATAGAATTGTTTTTATGGTTTCTCTTCAGTGTTCAGCACATGGTCTGTTTAAGGGAATTAGCATTTCAGATATATAAAGAAATTGGACAGCTCGGTTCTCTTACACTGACTACTTTTTAGGAGTTTCCTTTGTCTGTTTCTGTTCTTTCCCCTGTTGTTTGGTCTTGTTGGCTGTTGAGGATTTCTTATCCTCCAACCTCTTGTACTTCTGTATCTTTCTTTTTCTAATAAATTTCTTTCTTTTATTAAAAATAAAGTGAAGACTTGGCTGGAACTACGTCTGTTAGATGAAGTAGAGCATTGTTTTGTTTATCTACTGTTGTATCTTCTCATTTGGCTGGTCTTTTCCTTTCAGTTGAGTTACTGCATTGCGTTGCAGGGTGCATGAAATAATTTGGCATTTAAACTGTAATCCTCAATAATTGCTGAAGACCATTGATTGTATGGGAAAAAGAGTGTTATTCCTTGTCTAAAACTTTATGTTATGCAGGCCTATAAGGAGTGGATTCTTAAGACGATTGAAGACAGTTGGAATCTTTTTCACCACAAATTCACTTCACTTTGGGATGAGCACAGAAATGGTGCTGGTGAAGCATATCTTCCAGCTATCTATAACAATCCTGAGGTTCAACTGCTTGTACAGAAGAAATACATGACAGATTTGTTTCATGATAGTCTTGGATTTGGTGCAGCTAAAATGATAAGGTGAGACTTTTCCTGTCTAATATTTTTTTCCTCTTATAACAAAAAAGATAATGTAAGATTGCAGATAATCATTTTTACTAGAATGCTATATAACTTGTGTACATAAGATTTGTGGGATTTCTTGTTTATGTTAGCTATATAACCATTCTTGATCTTATAATTAATAACTTCAGCTTTTGAGGTCATTGATATGTTATAGCCTTGTGGTGTCGTTTGATCTATGTAGTTGATCCCACTTAGTGAGAAAAGGCCCAGTTGTTGTTATAGTATTTATATAGTATACCCTTTCTGACCAAATTCGTTAGGAGTTCACTTCAATTGAGGCCGCATCCATCATTTTAATCAAAAAGTTGAATTTCAGTACTAGGTAAAATTCATCATATGCATTATTCATTCTTCAAGCCCAAAGGGCTCTTGCTTGAGTAGGCATGTTATATATAAAAGCATTGATAAAATTTCACCATTTGATAGCTTAGGCTTGTTGGGTAGTTAGCCTCTTACGGTTCTATTGCCAACTTATTTAACAATAAGCAATGACTGTTTGAATTTCCCAATCTTTAAGAAGGAATTTTAAAGCATTAAACATTTTTTTTCACTTTTCTAACTAAATATTCATTATTATAACATTAATAAAATAATAAATAACTCTAGTATTTTTGTTGATTTGTATATTTGTGTTATTTTTCATTTAGACCTTGTATTTGTATCTTCTATGTTTACATCACTCAGTTCCATTTCAATATCTCACAGTTGCACTTTCTTCTTTTCGAAGTTAGAATCACTATATATATATATATATATAAGTAGTCAATAGCGTGCGTTCGTGCTGCTATCACGAAGATGTAGTGCGAAGCAGACCCCCGCTCTCCTGAAGAGTGCATCTCGTTGCGCCTCGGAGTCATGGTTGTTGTGTAACGAAAAGCGTCCAAAAACACATGAAATCGTGCCCCATAGCAGATTTTGTCGCTGCTCCAAAACTTTTGACGCGAAGGGCAAAAATAGCCCTAAAACTGTCTTTTTTGGGTTTTTTTTTTTAAGGGTAAATGTGTAAAATTGAGTAGGTCTTCATTTTAATCCCTTAGACCTATGTTTTCACTTGCATTTCACTTCACTTTTCACCTTCTTGAATTACTCCTGCGTAACCTTCGAGCCCCACCTCCTGCGCAACCTTCGAGCCCAACCTCCCTTCACCGGCGATTCTGCAAATTCTGGCGACTCTACAACTTCTAGCGAGGCCTGTTCCTGCAGATGAGCTTTTTGGTTGGCAGAGTTGCAACTTCTGACAACGTCTGCAACTTCTGGCAATACTTCTAGCGAGTTTCCAGTGTGTTCAAATCTGCATATTTCTTTCTTCTTTGTTCTCTGTTCAGCCATAATGGCTTCATCTGAACCTGTTCATCCAACCTCTCATCTGTTCAGCCACCATCAGCCTCTTCTTGTGCACTGGTGAAGCCTACCAGAAATAACCTTGACATGGCTTGGTAGTGGAATAGCCTACGAGATATCAATAACAAGAAGGCTGTAACTTGTGATTTTTGTTTGAAAACCATTACCGATGGTATTACCCGAGCAAAAAGACACTAGATGGGATTGAGGGGAGATGTTAACAGCTGTACCACGACTCCCTCTAATGTTAGAGCATTGCCCCAGGAAGCATTTGTGAAGAAGACTGAGAAGGATGCATATTTGACTACGATTCAAGAGAAAGATGAGGAGGAGGAAGAGGTAGAAAAAATCCACACCATTCTAATTGGAAAAAGGCCTACAAGTGCAGCAACAACATCAGGTGTAGCCTCAACTAACCTCCCTTCCACTGCCAAGAAGGGGAAAAATGTAAAAGGTCCCATTGATTTGTTGTTGCTTAGGAATCCAAAGGATACTATTAAATTAGGCAAGAACAAAAGGCAAACAAGCATTAACGATGCTTGTAAAAAAGAGGCAAGAGCAAGGACCGTACAATATATAGAGTGTTTTCTTGTTAGAAACAACATTCCTTTTAACGTTGTGCAGTCAAAAAGCTTCAAGCTAATGATTGAAGCAATTGGAAATTATGGCCCACATTTAAAGGTCTCATCCTATCATGAGTGTAGAGTTCCTCTTCTCAAGAAAGAGTTGGACTACACAAAAGATTTGATGAAAAATCATGAGGATGAACGAGAAAAATTCGGTTGCACAATTATGATGGGTGCATGGACCAATAAGAAAAATAGAACCTTGATCAACTTCCTTGTAAATTGCCCAACCAGTTCTATGTTTGTCAAGAGCGTTGATGCATCCTCTTACATTAAATTCAGAGAGAAATTGTTTGAGTTGTTGGATAAATTTGTTGAAGAGGTTGGAGAGAGCAAGGTTGTGCAAGTAGTCACCGACAATGGAAGCAACTATGTTTTGGCCGGTAAGAATCTTGGTTATTACTAGATGATTTTGATTCTCACCTATTAATGTTTTTACTCATTTTAGTTTGTGGAGTTTAGTTTTAGGTAAATTGTTACAAGCCAAGAAACCACATTTATTTTGGACCCCATGTGCTGTCCATTGTATTAACTTAATGTTAGAAGACATTGGGAAGATAGCAATCAAGAAGACCATACAACGGGGGATTAGTCTTGTGGGCTTCATTTACAACCACTCCTTGGCATTGAATACCATAAGAAGGTTTAGATATAGGGTGACAAGATTTGCCACAACCTTCCTCACATTGCAAAGGTTGCAAAATAATAAAAAAAAATTAAAAAAAGACCTTTGAAGGATGTTCACTTATGATGATTGGTTAAAGTCAAAAGCAACCAAGGAAAAAGAGCAACCGACATAGTGCTCATTCCTACTTTTTGGTCTGATGTGATTTACACTCTCAAGGATGGGACCTTTTGTACAAGTTCTCAAGCTAGTTAATAATGAGAAAAAGTTTGCAATGGGCTATATATATAAGGCTATGGATAGGGCAAAAGACGCTATCCAAAATACATTCCAAGGAAAGTAAGAGAAGTATAGGGAGGTGTATGATATAATTGATAGAAGATGGGAGTGTCAACTCCATCACTCATTGCATGCAGTAGGTCGCTGTCTCAATCCTTAAGACTTTTATGACAATCCAACACTTGAAAATGATCCAGAAGTGATGGAGGGGCTGTATAAGTGCATTGAAAGGCTATTTGCAAATGAGGAGGATGAAGATAAGGTAAACAATGAGCTGTCCATTTATAAAAGAGCTGGAGGCTTCTTTGGTTTGAAGGTGGTCATAAGACAAAGATCTTCCTTAGCTCCTAGTAAGCAAAAGATCATTTTATAATTTTAAATGATCATTATAAAATTCTATAAATGCTGCCAATGGTAATGAGTTGTTGCATTACAGCTGAATGGTGGAAGAACTATGAATCACGTACTCCATATTTACAGAAGGTTGCCATTATAGTATTGAGTTTGACTTATAGTTCTTTAGGATGTGAGAGGAACTGGAGCATCTTTGAGCATGTAAGTAATTTCTCAAATTACTTTCATTTTAAAGAGTTTCATGTAAGAATGTGAAACTAACAAAAATAGGTTCATTCTAAAAATAGAAGTAGGCTTGAGCATCAAAGGTTGCAGGATTTGGTCTATATAAAATGTAACCAATCACTTAAGGAGCGTTTTGATTGCCATGATGTGATGCATCTGATTGTATTGAATGAGGTTGATGAAAGTAGTGAATGGATATTAGGAGAAATGGCCAATGTAGATGAAGAGGTTGTCCAAGAAGATGAATTGGTGTTTAATGATCTAACTTGGGTAGCTGTGGCAGCTGCAATTGGGGCTGGGGAACCCTATTACCTATACTAGGAAGCATGCAAGAAGTAAAAAGGCAGCTGTAGCTGTAGCTGCAGTTGCAGCTTCTATTTCTAGGCCTTTGGGAAGAAAGGAAGCACTAGTGCAAGAAGAGGAAGAGGAGGAGGAGGAGGAAGAAGAGGAAGATGGTGGTGAAAGTGAAGAGGAGGAACAAATCTACAAGAGTGATGGAAGTGATTAAGATGAGATTGAGGATGTGATGCCAAACATTGCAGCTGAGGATGATGATGATATTTGAATGATTTTAATGTTTAGAAGTTATTCTTAGCCTTTAAGCCTTAGAGGCTTAAACTTTTTTGATTTGATTTAATGGTTTCCTTTAATGTAATTGACAATATGACATGCTGGTTGCTGTTTTGGTTATGCAACTTATAAGAATTAATCAGAATATGTTTTATATTTAGTTGTTTTTTTCTTTATTTTTCAGCATATATATATATATATATATATATATATTGTGTAATATAAATCTATTTAGGGATCAAAATAGCAGTCATCTAGCTATCTGCTATCCCGCTATAGCATTTTTGGGGGCGGCTGCTATGCGCTACTGTCCGCAATTAACTACTATGATATATATATATATATATATATAAAGTTGAAAAAGTTTTGCTGATCATTTATTGTGACTAATGTCACAAGGTATTATATCAAACTATCAAAGTATGGTCCATGATTTTTCAATAGGAGCTAATTGGATATTTGACATGGGTTCTCTTGGTGCATTTTATCTGTATATGTATAAATATACATAGGGGTAGTGCTTCCTGTAAATTTAATTCTATTTGATCACACATCCATGTCTTGTCTTATTACTAGTACTTCTAATCTTTTGCCCTTTAAATGTTCGAGTGATTTTTTCTTCTCGTAAAATTATTTTTGAAACAAGCTTTTCTTGCATGAGATTGTTAGAATGCCTGTGCGTTACGTGTCAAAAGTCATCTTCGGTTGAGGCTGCCCCTACATTAGAGCTATACTCTCTCCTTAACCCATATTATTTCCTCGTGGCGGAGCATATCCATGATAAGTCATGCATTGTTTCCATTGTAGCATAAATTTTAATAGCAGACCATGGTGCATCTTATGTTATACTCACTAGGCTATATGGTCGACATTATAATGCTCAAAACACCTGTTGATGTAAAGTCCAGACTAGCTTTGTGTCGTGATCTTAGTCGAGCAAAATGAGTTAAAATTTCATTAGGGAGTGTGTTACCCATCTTCATAAAAGAACTTGAAAATCCTTATTTTGGGTGGAATGGCTAACACTTCCATTATAATTATTTGATTGACAGGAGAATTGTTGGTGTGGCACATGTTGAGGATTTCGAATCCATTGCTGATGCTGGTAAGCGGGCAACATGTGAACGGCGGGCACTTGATTTAGCTAAGATGCTTCTCAAAGAAAGAAGAAAATTTGAAGGCATTGCTGAAATTATTTCAGCAATTCGGCAATTCTAGCCATAACAAGGTTTTGCTATATCAATAGTTCAAAACCTCCGTAATGTATCGTGTGTTCGTGTTTCCCAACATTTTGGTTGCGTGTACCACTAGATAACTGTTTCCCTGTCAACATTACTTATGAAAAATTATATATATTTTTCTGTTTCTTCTATGTGGGAGTTGCTCTAGTAACAGTTTTTACTTTCTAATTAATTTACATTGGCCCATAATTATTGAATGCTGTGGAGGGAAAATGAGAGGGAAAAAGAAACGAAGAAAGAAAAGGAATGAAAAGTTTAGGAGGCATTTGGTTTGAGAATTTTTTTTCCTTTTTCTATTTTACATTTGTATAGAAAAAATGAAAACAAAAAATAAAAATAAAAAATAATAAAAATTACTTTCACTGTTTCGTATAGGGGTAGAGGGATTAGAATAATTTGCATGAGTTCTTAGATTTTAATCTGTCTTTATATACCAAAAAAAGAAATTATATAAATTTTGAAAATAGAAAATAAAGGGATACTTTTGAAATTAAAAGTAAAAAACAAAATAAAAATAAAAAATATTTTCTCAAAGTAAATAGACTCTTAATTTTTAGTTTTGTTCTGGTTGTATATTGTTATAACATTGAAATTGAAATGGTCTCCAAATTATTGGATTCCTCAATCGAGCACACTACACAGTCAAACTTGGGAACCATGGACCTCAAAATCTTGTCAGTGATGACATTTTCACGCATATTCTAACCACAGGCCTTCATATTTTTGGCTATGGTCAAAGTGCGAGCGAAATAGGCATTGACAGTCTCTCCTTTCTTTATCCTAAGAACTTCAATATCTCAGCGCAAGGCCTGCAACTGTGTTCTTTTCACCCTCGTAGAACCTTGGAATTTCTGCTTCCCAGATATTTTCGGACATTTCATCATTGAGGATTGTGTCCAAGATTTCACGATCAATAGGTTGATAAAGATAATTTTTGATCTTTAAGTCCTTCAACTTCTGCTGCTCGATCAATTTAAGTTGTGCCTCAAATAAGAAATTGATAATGGAATGTACCTAGAACGTAAAAATAGCTTGGCAGATGCATATTTCGACCAGTGAGAGTTTTCTATTCCTCTGATGCGTGGAAGTATATGAATGTATGTTATATAATAAGCTATGCTCCTAAAATAAAGAAATAACCGGTGGTATTGAGTTTGCAATTTCAAGTGTAACAAAAGAAGCTGAAACAAACCAGATCAGGAGGAATACCTCCAAATTTCTTGACCAAAATTCCTTGACGTCATAATTGATAATATGACAATTTTCTTAGTGGGTAAGGTATTTCTTTTTCTATCAAAGCTATTTCAACCTTTGAAATATAGGCAGGCTTGACATTAATTAATTTAGATCAGAATATATAATGGTCGAAATTGTTTACGTGATAAAATCTTTTTTTTATAATAATATAATTATATAATAAATTTGAATCATAATATATAATATATATTTATATAATAATTATATTTTTTAAAGGGAAAGTATAGTAAATTGATAACAATATTATATAAAATCAAAATATGTATGTATCATTATAATACATATATTTATGGTAAATTATTATAAAATCGTGATAATAAGCAAAAAGCTACCATAATTATAAAAAACATTCCATAAAATTTAATGAATCGATTATCATATTATATAAAGTCAAAATTCATTTAAGATTTAGTTATTTAATTAATTAATATAATTAGAATACATACTTATTATAATCACTTTAATTACTATAATTAGATATCATAATGTGTTTTTATAAATTAAAAATGAAAAAAAAAAATCAATGAAACCAACTACAACTTTCAAAAATCCACTAAATAAAAGCAAACATCTTCTGAAGAAATATCAGCATTAATTAAAATATTTTTTTAATTTCTTTAATAACTCTGTATTTTACATATATGACCCTAATTTGGGCTAGAAAAAAAAAAGTACTCCAGCGTTAACAACTTTTATATATTTTTAAGATTATGGTTTCTTTTAAAAGATGTATTCTTCTAAAAGTATCATCATGTTTTAAGAGATGTATTCAAGAGAATCATAATATTTTTTGTACTATTTCATAACATTCTATCATAATAGTGTTTTAAATTTTCTAATAAGATGGAAGTGTCCACCATCAATTATAAATTGAAAATTCTCATAAATATTGACATTTCAAAGATTCATCAATTACATGTTGAAAAATTAAAAACAAATGATGCATAGTTATAGCATGCTAATAACATAAATAACAATTATAAAAACGTTAAAGAAAACGAGTACCTAAAGAGGAGATGGACTTCATGCCTATTGCTTTAGTTGAATCATGAACACTAAATGAGAAAGATACTACTCTCTGCCTGGCGACTAGAATTTCTCACACAATGTTGTGCCACACTAAAATTGTCTAATATGATAACAATTTTATAACTATCAGATAAGAGCAGTGACATTTCATTTGGACATCAAGTGAGGACCCAACCTATTATAGGTACACTCATATAATAAGCCTAAACAATTAATATCCATCAATTAAAATATCATAAATTTTATTTTCATAATTGATATTAATAATCTAAAATTTAATTCAATAATTAAACAATGCTTATCCACAAAATTCCAACATTACAATCTAAGTATTGTGTGTTTCATTTTACTTCTAGAGTACTAATATTTAAATTTACATAGATTAAATAGAAATTTTATTTTACATTACTTTTAAATTGTCAATTATTAAAATTCAAATCTTGAGATGTGATCTCATTGCTTCTCTTAACTAGGGAGTTGAGGGATGAATGTTTCAATGTCTGCTTACAAGGCAATTATCAATCATTGAAGGGTTGCAAGGAGACATTTTAGATGTCCTTTTACAAGATTAGGTTTGATGTTTTATTTTTTAATTTTAGTAATATTAATTTGATTTTTCTTTTATTCCTAATAGGGTGGTTGCTTGTCACATTATGAATTGTCAAGGACATAGACTGTGTAACCCACTACAAACAGCCTAGTGATAAGGGGTTAGTTAGCATGAAGTCTTAGATTCTAATCTCATTATAGCCATTGTATACCAGAAAAAAAAAAAAAAAAAGACATAGATTGTGTGTCAAAATGGTCTTATAGTGTCTTTCCATCAAAATATTACTTTATTGGAATGGAGGAGTGAGGTTATCAATTTTTTGTAGTAAATGTAAAAACGAATACACATAATTTATGTTAAGTTATTGACAACCTTACATTTTTTTTCTTCAAATCGTAATAATTTCTTAAATAAAACATGGGTTAAATATTTTTTTGGTCCTCCAAAAATTAATTCGTTTTGGTTTTAGTCCTTAGAAAAAATTTTCTTTGAATAAAGTCTCTCAAATATTAAAAACACCCTAATTAGATCCTTGTACTAAACTCTGTCTAACTTTTCTAATAAATGATGGTCACATCAGCATCACAGTTATCATTAATTTGTTGATGTGGTCGTCCATGTCAACTATTATGTCTAAGTCAGATTAGTAACATACTTTTTGAATAAAATTATTACATGATTAACTCTAAACCATAGATTTTTTTAACCCTCAAGCAAAAGTAATTACCTGATTTTTTATTAAAAATTATTGCTGTGCACTTCAGTTAATAAAATACTTTACTTGAAAGCTAATATGACCATCATTTAATAGAAAAGTTTAGCAGAGTTTAGCACAGAGATCTAATTAGGGTATTTTTAATATTTGAGAGACTTTATTGAAGAATTTTTTTTTCTAAGAACTAAAACCAAAATAAGTCAATTGTGGAGGACTAAAAACATATTTAATCCATAAAACATTTCTCTAAGGGCGGTTGATGGTACAGATCGAGCTACATTCACTTTCTTATCTTACTTTACATATTATACAAGTCTTTTTAGTAAAACAATTTTATTAAATAAAGAAAAATAAAATAATTTTGTATTTATTTATTTACATTTTCATTATTTTACTCGATGAAGCTCAACAATTTTTTTATTTAATGATACCAAATAAAGAAAACAAGTCCATGTAAAATAAGCGAGTTTTGACTTTGGTCCTTATAAAATTTTTCTTTGTCATTCATTTCTCTAAAATTTGAAATCATGATTTTTGGTCCTTATAAAATGAGCGAATTTTGGCTTTGATTGTTGTAAAACATTTTTTTTACTTATTATCCATCCAAAATTTGAAATCATTATTTTTAGTCCCTTAAGGTTCATTTTAAGGCAAATAAAGAACATTTATTTTAGTGACATAAATTTTTTTTAGAAATATTACATGCTGACATGGTACCACAGACACTAGTGGATACCACCTAAGAAGGTCACTTGACATTCCATTAAACACATAAATAATTAACGAGTGTCACATAATAGTAAGGACCAAAAACAATGATTTTAATTTTTTAAGAAATGAAAGCCAAACAAAAATTATCAAAACTAAAATCAAAACTCACTTATTTTATAGAGACTAAAAACATATTTAAGTTTTTACTAACATATTTTTTTGTCACTACAAATATTAAAGTGACCTTTATATTAGCATGTTATAGACTCACACAAAACCTACTAAAATCAATCTAGTGATAGTGAATTTAGATAATCTGCCCCAACAGGTGGGTATACGGGCTAATATGCCTGTTTAGACCTAGCTCGCAAAGACCGCAACTTAAACAGTCTAGGTTGGCCCCGGACCACAACATAAATGGGCCAAGTTTTATAGGCCCGCGTCCGCACCGCATAACTTACGGGCTAATGGGCTAATCCATAGCTCGCAAATAAAAAATAAAAAAATAAAAAAAAGTGAATAAGAACAATAAAAATAGAAATAAATAACAAAAAAAAAAAAATCAAACATGATCATCAATCCAACCATTTAAGTATCAAACATTTTTTAGTTGATTAACCAAATCCACCAACCAAATATGAAATTGAAAGTCTTACAAATTAAATATCTAAAGTGCAAATTTCAAATACACACATAATACTAAATAGGAAGTACATTATCAAATATTTAAAATACATGATTATTAGTTATCTTCAATAACTATGTTTGACTTCATCTTTAATGTAACTGGCTCCTCAATTTTATTTTTAAAAAAATACTTAATAAAAGCCTGCAGGCCAGCCCGCAAGCCTACGAATAAAATCTATTTAAACTACGGGCTAAATGGACCGGGCTAAAAAGCCAGCATTTTAAAATAGGCCAAATATTTTAGGCCCGTAGAATACATGGGGGGCTAAATGGGTGACCCCGCGGGCCTTGAGTCATATGCCCAGCTCTAGTTAAATTTAAATGTCGTTATCACCATTGTTAAAAATAAAAAAAAGATTCACCCAAAGATGCCCGAGCCGGCCAAGGCCCAACCAATAATTCTCGCCAGTGTTACAGTCCATCATCACTTTTAAATGCCCACGTCTGAATCATTTGATGAAATGACCATAATGGGAGAAAAATGCATAATAGGAGCGGAACCATAAAATATTTATTAAAATGAACAAATTATTAAAAAAATAGTCTTATTAATAAGTGTTTTAAAGATATCAATTAAAAAATTAATACATAAAAAGTTCTTAAAAATTACAGTAAAATTATGCTAGAAATTAACAATCGTATTAAAGTTCGTTAATAACACTTCTTGAAAAAAAAATGATCCTTTAGTTAGTATATTACAAATATTTGTTATAATTTTTTTATAAGATTGGTAAATATAAAAAGATACAAAAACGTCAAAGTTTTGTAAATCTCATACGTGTTTACCAGTGTGGACTGGGAAGTCTCCTATGAACGGTCTTGGAAGTCTTGGAAACTAGTATGAACGGGAGAAAAATTGCGTTGCAAAATTCAACCCCACACGACAAAACTGTCTCGACCAAACGATTGATAGTATATCTATTGCAGTGCAGAAAGGAAAAGCATCTCGGGTCACAACATCGAAATTTGAAGAGAAATGCTAAATTTTGTGTGGATATAAGAGCCGGCTAGACAAAAAAAATTAAAATTGATGACTTATAAATTGCTGAATTAGTAAGGACAGAATATCAATCTGGGGTAAGATCGAATATATTAGTTTTTATTTTCTATATGCTGCCAATAAAACATCATGAATAAAATTATGGAATAGCTGATAACGATTTATATCCTCTAAATGTTTCTTTCTTTAACTTGTCTATCTGTAGAATCATTTTAAACTTTTGGCGTACACATGGCTTACAAATCAGAATTAAGAGCAACATCCATCCCACTATAACTTATGAGCTATAACTGCTAAATATTTAGAATTGACACAAACTTACAAAGAGATTGCGACAGACTCGCTTATTTTTAAATTACCAATCTCGTATAACCTCTTGATTAATTAGGGTATATTGCCATACTTAGCCTTGTAGTCTTGCCAAAGCTGATCAACTGTCTTTCCCAGAAGCTGAACAAAGAATTGATCACTATAACCAGTCCTCATCTGCTGGTTCAGTTGAGCCACAAACCCATTTTTGAGACTATCACAATAGTCTAGAAAACGAGCAGTAACATCATAACCCTGGTCCCATTTCTGTCCCTCCCCTGCTTTCCTCCAGTGGCTAGGTGCATAGTTTGCCTTCAGTCTCACATAGTCTGCTATTCCTTCAATTAATCCTCCAGGAGCCTGGTTATTCCCGTTCCACTGCCAAACGTGGGTCATTTCATGATAGAGCACCCCTGTGATCTCTGTCTTCACATCCCCACTATAGCCATTAACATATCTTGCACTAACATGAATCTCATCGTTGCTAGTGTATGCAACCCCATCCATGTCATCCACCAATAAGCTTACCTTCTGCACATCTTTTCTATCAGCAGGGGCGTTTTGCTGGAAGACCCCCCATATGAATTGAGTGGCTGAATCAAGTGTTTGCTTGGCGTATTCGTCCCCTATTTGATCACGGAAACGCACACCACCAGGGGTTGAGAGGGCGTTGTTGGTGACACTGTATTCAACTGCCTGTGTTCCTTGCATTGCAGCTAGGAACACTAAGAAGCAAAGGGCATGCATTATCATGGGTGCTTTTAGAGAGACTTTTGGTTTCTCTTGGAGAATCAGTGTGTGGTTGGTCATAGCAAAAGCTTAGTGTTGGGTGCTTTATATAAAAAAATTGCAAGCAATTGGTCGTTCCACGCCATTGACTTTGTTTTGTTTTTAATGTTTGTTTGTTTCAGTAACCACATTTTGAATCTTCCAGGTAATTGGGGTGTCGTATATCGTATGACCCAGTCCAATTTTCTATTAAGAAATGTCAGGGGAGAGGCAACATGGTCTATATGACTGCTTTTTACTTTTGCAAAACAAAGAGTCTTGCGATATACAGTTTGAGGAAGTTTCGTATGAACGGATCACGAATTGTGAATAGAAATAATATGATAAAAATGAGGAAATTACTTGTTAGTACGAATCCGTGTGGTACGAATACTACATACAGCAGATCACCCGTGATTTCCGTTCACTATCAAATATCTTTTATTTTTTTAATTTACAACTAAAATTTTAATTTGTACATTGTACAAAATAAATATTTATTTTATATAATTTAAATTTATAATAAATAAATGTTTTAAAAATATAAATTATATTATAATTAAAATTTGTAATAAATAAATATTTTTGAATATATAAATTATATTTTAAATTTATAATAAACAATTATTATAATATAATGTTAATTTTAATTATTATTTTTTTTTAAAAAATATTAAAATTCAATTTAAAATTAAAAATGATAAATTGAAAACGATAAGATATTAAAAATTTTCTAAAAACACTCTCATTGAAAAATAATTGTTAAAAATACTTTCGCTTAAAATAACTATTTTTATTTAATATATAAAGTGAATTGAGCCTATTGTTTTTCATTAAAGTTTTCGTACGAAAAACTCTGTACCTTTCAGCATTGCTGTAAAAATCAAGGGCGTGCTTATTTTGAAAAAATAATGATTTTTCATTTTATTTTTTTTGTTTATGTTTAATTATAAAATATTATTTTATTTTTATTTTTTAAAATTTATATAAGAAATAGTAGAAAAAATAATAAAATATTTGTTTTTTCTCATACAATTTTTCTCGTCACAAGAAGCAAGACTCATGAGAAAAATGTAGACCAGCCACCTCAAGATAGGGGTGGCAAAGTGGGCTGGGCCCGCTAGCCTGCCTAGAAAATGACGGGGTGGATTAAATAGGTTAGCCTACCAACCTGCCTTAGCCCGTCCCGCCTAGCTCGCCAACCCGCCAACCTGACGGTTTGGCCCATTGGACCAGTTTATATATATATATATATATATATATATATATGAGTGTAATGGTTATGCACTAACAGTGTAAAGTAGTTTTACACTGTCATCCAATCACAAATCACCATTAATATGACTTTTAAAGTATTTATTATAAAAGTCAACAAACTTACAATAAATAGTGATTTGTAATTGGATGATAGTATAAAACTACTTTACACTGTCAGTGCATGACCATTAAACTATATATATATATATATATATATATATGTTGCTTTTAGTTTTAGATTTCTAATTATAACTTTCTATTGTTTATATTGCCCTTCTGTTCACTTCTTTTAGATTTTAGTTGTATTATCCATTAATTGGTTCTAGCATATATGAATAAAAAGGAACAATTTGTTTTTTATTTTAGCATTTTGAAGAAAAATAGAGTATCAAAATTGACCATCAGGACTTCTCAACTTCGCTTGGATATATCATAATTAAATTAAAGTTTTTATTTCTTTTGATGTTTTTATTTCATGGAAGCATTAATGAGTTTTTTTTTTTTTTTTTAAATTTCTGATAGGCCAGCCTGCCAACTCACCCTAAAACGAGACGCGCCAAAAGACTTAACCCGCTATCAACAAACGGGCCGGCCAGCCCCGTTTTTGGTAGGCTGGCGGCGGGGTGGGCTAAAACGGGGCAGACCAACCCGCTTTGCCACCCCTAGCTCAAGATGCCAACATCGCACACAACTAGACCCTACATTACCACGTTAGCAAAAATTTAATGGCGTTACATTGTAATTAACAACAAAGACTAAAAGATAAATGATTTGCTCTTATAGAGACTAAAACATAAAATTTCTAAATATAAGAACTAAAATGTAAAGTGTGGATAAGAATAAGAATCAAATAATTAATTAAACCTTTTTTCAAATCTACTTTTCTCCCTACTTCTCATCACATTCAAACAGAGCCTAAATATCTTGCGGGGTTGGGAACCAAAAAAAATCAGAGTTCGAATCTTCTCTTGTGGAGGGTGTTTTCTCTCTTGTCGAAACATGAACATAATCTATCAATTAATGCCGACGGTAGAATAGTTAATTCTTTCCGTGTGATGGTGGGAAACAAAATATTAGCTGGAGATATCCTAAGCCTGGTGTGTTGGCTCTTAATTGTGACGGGTCAGTCACTAATGCTGGAAAATTAGCTGCCTGCGGGGGAGTTCTTGATAATGCTTCAAAATTTATTGTACGCACCTTAAGGGCGTATATGGCATGTATTGTGTTTTCTCGAGGTTTCTAATTCCTTATTGTATTTATTTCAAAAAAAATATATTTCCGTATATACTTTCTTGTACTCAGACACTAATTATTTCGTGGTGAAGAAAAAATAAATGTAATGTCACATCTCATTCATTGTTATTTTCTTATTAAATTAATTTATAAATCTTGAAAAGAAAAGCGAAAAACAATATTTAAGTGTTTTTTTTGTAAAAAACTTAATTTAATATTATAATATCTTTCTATTGTTCTTCAATAAAAGAAATATTAAGCCAAATTAGGCTTAATTGCACTTTATGTCACCTAAGTTCATCATTTTACAGATTTTGTCACTGTGTTTTTTTCTCTCGCATTTTGTTATCTTATTTTCGAAATTTTGTAAATTTTGTTCAATCATCAACTATTCATTAAATAAAAATTTGTAAAATTAGACAAAATTCACAAGATTTTAAAAATAAAGAGAAAAAATACGAGAGAAAAAAACACATGGTGACAAAATTTGTAAAATGATGAAAATTAGGTAGTACAAGATGCAATTAAGCTTTAACATTATAATTTCCTTTCGTGAACTTATGTCTACTTTTAATTAGAAGATAGCATTAAACACATACACACACACACACACACATATATATGAGATTAATATTCAAATACTATATCAGATACCACACACACACACACACACACATATGAGATTAATATTCAAATACTATATCAGATACCTAATTAATTTAAATAAGATATTGTCACTATATTTAAGATATGCTTAGTTTTAAAAATATATTTATTTTATTTTATTTTATTTTAAACAAGTACAAAAATGTCACCATATTTTACTTTACTTTTAAATATTTATACAGTAAATAATAAAAACAAAAATTTATTTTACTATTTATTGTACAATTTTAAAAAAGTAAATAAAGTTAAAAAAAATTATAAATATTTATAAAAATGAAAAATATTTTCTTAAATTAAATTATTTATAATTACATTACTCAATGATGCATTATTAATGCTGGACTGTAGTGATTACTACCAATATCTGTTTTGTTCTATCTGGTAGTGGGCAGTAAATTAAAGCACTGCTTCACACGTGTTTGGGATAATTAAATCATTCATCCTTATACCTGATTCGTGTTCTTCCTTTTTAAAGGTTTTATTTTATGACATATTTTTTGACTTTCATATAAAATTAAATTTATTCAAAGTGTCATAAAAAATTAAATATAATGAATAGCTGCACTCATTAATTTTTATTAAAATGTTAAAAGTTTTCTAAAACTAAAAATTTTAAACATTTATATTTTTCATTATGAATAAAATAATATTTTATTTATTAATTTAATATTTTAAAATTTATTTTTAATTTGTCAAATGGAATAATGTTAAGAGAAATTTTATTTGTACATTTTTTTTACAATTAAGAGAAAAAGAAGAAGAGATAAAATAAAATAAAGTGAGTGATATAATAAAATAAATGGTGAAAATATATCATAAAAAATATGCATTAAAATAATATAACTATAATTTTAATTAATATTAAATTAACTTATTTAATTTTAGTCCGTATATTAATCTAATATGTAAATTATTTCTATTTAGGAGTTGGGGGTGTTTATTGAGTCACGATTCATGAAATGCTGGTCAAATCTAATATTACAAAGTAATTTTATTTTTATTTTTTTGCATTTTCAATATTTTATTTTGAGAAGTAAAGCAATAAAGTCATTTTAATTGATGAAAGTCAACATTTTTTTTTATTTAATGATACCAAATAAGGAAAATAATACAAATATTAAAGAGTTTTTTTTTTCTTTTGATAACCATGTTATAAGTGCGAAGTATTTACTGATTTTGTTAATGACTAATCTTCGTCTGAAAATCTGGTAAGTCACTTTTAGTGAGGTCTCCTCTCTCAATTTCGTTATACACTCATGCAAAGATGCCTGAGCCGCCCAACAAGTTATGTTTGGAGCAAAGATATCTATTGAATAATTTGTAAAACAAATCTTAACCTTAACCTTAATATATATAAAAATAATAAGGTCTGTTGTAATTTTTTCTGCCTAAAATAAGGATAATTAAGTAATTTTTATCTAACTATTAATTGTTTCATTGATTTTATTACTTTTACATTATCGTTTCATGTTGTTTAGTGCTTAAACCTAATTTCCATGTGTAATTAATGACAGCCTCGTTTGGATTCTCTAAACCTTACAAAATTTGAAAAATACCATATTTACTAAATATTTTCTAAATATTTTAAAACAATATTTGAATAAAAAATATTTACTAAATATTTTAAAACTATTTATATGACATCTTATATCAAATAATACTAAAATTGTCTATAAGCTTTTTACTATCTTTAACAAAAGAGCTAATATTTTTTTAAAAAATACTATATTAAAATAATTGTTTGTATTAGACATGATTTCAAATTAAATTTTATATTAACTATTTTATTATTAATTACAAAATATGCTAATTAATATTAAAATTGAGCGTAAAAGTTGTTTATTTTTTTGTTACAATATATTAATATTATTTGATATATATGTTTGATTCAATGTTTTGTGTATAAGAATATATTTTGTAGTGAATCATTTTTTTAACTATTTTAAGAATATTTAAACAAAATTATATATTAAAAATATGAGATATACTTTTAGTACACCAAAAAAAAAAAAATAGAAATACTTTTAAGTTGTTTTGTTTCTTTTATGTAAAAGTTAAATGTTTAAATGAAAAATAGAACATTAACGTCGTTTGTCTGTAATATTACACTTTTTAAATGTATATATTTATTATATATGTTATGACTACTTAAAATATTTAGGATATAAAAAATATAGAATTCCATATTAGTTGTTTCATATTCGTTTTGCATAAAAAGAGATATTTGAAATCAGTATTAGTTGTGTTGGTTGCTTTGTTATAGTTTTTGTACCTGTACTAACTCTACTTAATTATTTAAGTAGGTGATGATATAATTTCCGTAGCCACACTTTTTAAATAGAATTCAATAATATTCCTTACACACACTTATTTGTGCATCACACGGATCCATAGGCTAGTTTTATATTAAGAAGAGAGAAAGACAGAGAAAGATAAATAAAACGAGAAATGCCAGATATAATTAATAATGTGATGAAAAGAAATAAAAAAAATTATTATATATACTGTTGTGTAAGTTGTTTTATGAGTAACACAACTCTTATTCTCACCGGTATTACAGTCCATCATCACCTTTAAATGTCCACGTCTGAATCATTTGATGAAATGACGATAATGGGAGAAAAAAATGCATAATAGTAGGAGCGGAACCATAAATATTTAATAAAATAATCAAATTATAAAAAAATTCTTAAAATTTACAGTAAAATTATACTAGAAATTAAAAATCGTATTAAGTACGCTAGTAACATTTTTTGAAGAAAAAAAATGTTGCTATAATAAGTGTTTCAAAAATACTTGTTATCATTTTTTTTATAAGATTGGTAAAATCAAAAAGATATAGTAACGTCAAATTTTTGTAAATCTCGTACGTGTTTACTAGTGTGGACGGGGAAGTCCCCTATGAATGGTGTTGGACATGACCCGTCCCGATCTAGCAACCCGGCTTGTCCAAAGGGATTTGTGATGAATTCAAATTTAAGAAATTAGACTTTGTGTATTTTGAGAATAAGTTTGAGTTATACATCAAGTCATTTAAATCCGGTCTAATGTCAAATATTCCTTAAAAATATGATTTTTTAAATAATTATATATTGATAATACAACTTCTTGACTTATAAATAATATTTTGTCTAACATAATATTATATTTATATTGATATCATTTATTTTAAAATATATATTGTAAAATATACATTAATTGTAGTTATATATTTCTTTAAATTTACGATTTATATATATATATATATATATATATATATATATATATATATATATAATGTTAAGATTACTATATTGTGTCAACAAATTAGATTGACTCAGTCTTATTTCAAATATTGTCAGATTTTAATCGAATCGAGTTCAAATTCATAAGATTAATCCTATCAAAATTTAAGACAAAGTTGAATCATAAATAAACCTGTCCTACGAACACTGTTACTTGAAAGTCTTGGAAAGTAGTAGGAACCAGAGAAAAAATTGCATAAAATCAACCCCACAAGACAACTGTCTCGACTAAACGATTGATAGTATATTTATTGCAGTGCAGAAAGGTAAAGCATTTCGGATTACAACATCGAAATTTGAAGAGAAATGCTAAATTTTATGTGGATATAGGAGTCGCCTAGATAAAAAATATATTGACGACTTATAATTAAACAAATATTTTAAAAAAAGTTGAGATAGCATTTATAAAAAAATAAAAAATGATGCTAAAAACTCAATTTTAGTGGTCTGAACGTATATTGAAAATATGTAGAGAGAATATTTATAAAAGTCTAAATAAAAAACGTAAATTTAATGAAAAATAGTCAAATTGTTAAAGGTAGAAAGACACACAAAAATAAAAAAATATTATAAAAGATTTAAAAGTATATAGATAATTGGACATATATAATCTATTATCACATCGTTTAATCCATACAATTGATTCTTTTTTGTGTGTACATATACGACAACAAAATTCAAACTCTAATGGTCCATATAATTGATTCTTTCTATTCCAGCTGCCGTGCAACGGCAAGTGTACCCGTGCTTTAAGTCACACAATATACACCCACCAAAAACAAAGGTCAAAAATATACTTTTCAATGATATAGCACATGGTCCCATTTGAAAGAACTTATAAACAATTTATTTGAAGTTATCTTATGTTATAAGTGCTTAGAAAAATATCTTATGACTGATCTATAACATATTTTTAGCTTATTTTTATAAACTCTCCAATATAACTTATATGAATAGCCTATGCAGATTTTACAAGAATACCCAGTTTCAAATCCTATTAGAACCAAATATATAGAGATTGCATTTTTTTTTTCCAAATTCAAGATTTTATTTTTTTTGGTTTCTTCACCCAAATTAATATAAATATTAAATTCTATACAAAACAAATTATAATTATTCATTGCTATTAAAATTTTTTTTTTATATGTTTCCTTCTTTTTCACCAAAAAAAAATAATTTAATTAAATAAACTTATATTTTTATATGTTGCTAGTAATTTTTTTATGTGTTTCATTTTACAATAGTATGTAGTAGTTGAATTTTTATATTGAATTACTATTTTTATATGCTTATATTTATTTATATATGTAAATGGTGAATTTCTTAAGCTTATATCATGATTTTATAATATATATGATTTTATTTTAACACCTTAATTTATATTTTAATCATGTTTTGATTATTAAATATTTTAATTTTTAAAATTATTGATAGGTATATGGTGAATTGATTTTTTTTATCTGTCACATAATTTTTTAAATTTATGATACTTAAATTTTTGTTTTTTAAAACTAAAAATAGGTAAATAGAAACAATTTTTATTTATTTTTAATATTTTTGTGACATATATAATGTTAGTATATTAATTATTTAGTTAGTTTTTAAATTTTTAATTTATTTTTAGTCATGATTTGATTTTTTTAATTTTAAAAATAAGATAACATCTTATAAGTATTTATATAACAATGCATCTAAATACTTTAAAATTACGTAAGTGCTTATTAACGTATATATCCAAACACAATAGCTTATTGAATTTTAAGTATTTATAACATAAGCTCTTATATAATAAGAACTTATTGAAAAAGATCTTAATTAAGATGTTTTTCCAAGCGGGCCCTATATCATTTTTTTTACTTTCAAAAAAAAAAATTCTATATCATTGTAAAAAAGATATGTTAAAGGAGAACTTAGTTATTAACTATTAAATAAATTGAATTTATCATCAATTAAAAAATATGCTAAAAAAATTGATTATAAATTTTAATTAAGAATTTCGCATCTTAAAAAAAAAAAAAAAACAATTAAACAAACCTTACTGTTTAATTAGTAAAAACATGGCCAAATAGGTTTGGTGACGTCTTTTCCATATTAGAATAATCTGGGGTAATCAAGATCGAGTTTTATTTTCTATATTCGGCTCATAAAACATCATGAACAAAAATATAGCATAGCTGATAATGATTTATATATTCTCTAAATGTTTCTTTCTTTAACATGTCTATCTGTAGAGTCATTTTCAATTTTTGGTATACGCATACACACATGGCTTACAAATCAGAATTAGGAACAGCATCTATTTGACCGTAACATGAGTTTTAACTGCTGAATATTTAGAATTAACGCAAACCTACAAAGAGATTGCGACACACTCGCTTATTTTTAAATTACCAATCTCTTAACCTCTTGATTACTTAGGGTATATTGCCATACTTAGCCTTGTAGTCTTGCCAAAGCTGATCAACTGTCTTTCCCAGTAGCCAAACAAAGAATTGATCACTATGACCGTCCTCATCTACTTGTTCAGTTGAGCACAAACCCATTTTTGAGACTATCACAATAGTCTAGAAAACGAGCAGTAACATCATAACCCTGATCCCATTTCTGTCCTCGCCCGGGTTTTGCCCAGTGACTGGGTGCATAGTTTGCCAAGGAAAAAAGAGATATTGACTCATTCAAAATGCAACGGTTACAAAACGAAGGTTATTCAAAATTTAAAAACAATTTAATAAAGCTAAGGCAAATTGACCGCACGCGTAGGGAAGGAATTGGCAGATTTGCATTACAACAGGCCCACGAGACCCATTTTCATGTACGTGAGCCTCCTCCACTTTGCTAGCCACTTTGAAATTCAATGTCACATTTTGATATATAAACACTAAATGAAAACTCAAACTAGACAATATAGGATATGAGACTTTTGAAATATCTACAACATACAACAATTCTTGCTAGTATATGCAACCCCATCCATGTCATCCACCAATAAGCTTACCTTCTGCACATCTTTTCTATCAGCAGGGGCGTTTTGCTGGAAGACCCCCCATATGAATTGAGTGGCTGAATCAAGTGTTTGCTTGGCGTATTCGTCCCCTATTTGATCACGGAAACGCACACCACCAGGGGTTGAGAGGGCGTTGTTGGTGACACTGTATTCAACTGCCTGCGTTCCTTGCATTGCAGCTAGGAACACTAAGAAGCAAAGGGCATGCATTATCAAGGGTGCTTTTAGAGAGACTTTTGGTTTCTCTTGGAGAATCAGTGTGTGGTTGGTCATAGCAAAAGCATAGTGTTGGGTGCTTTATATAGAAGAAAGGCAAGCAAGGGGTTTTGACATGTGTCTTGTGGACCGAAATGGATCTGATTTTGTGACTCATGAACATGCTCTTCGGACAAATTAGAGAATCACATGACTAGAGTTAGGATCTTTATATAACAAATTTTTATAATAAATTATATATATAGAAAAAAATTAGAAAGAGAAATCTATTAAGATCAATTTAGTAGTGGTGGGTTAGAATAATTTACACGAGGTCATATGTTATAACATTAGTGTCGTCATTGCACGCACACGAAAAAAAAGAATTAGAAAGAGAAGAGAGATTTATATGATAAAACAAAATTGTTCAAAAAAAAAAGCAGTGATGCAACAAAAGAGAAATAATATATATATAATATATATTATTTTTTTAATTATTCCTTCAATCAATCAACGGAATCATATTTTATACATTATATTTTTATTTTAATGAGTTAGCAAATTATTATTCTAACGTTTAGATATGTTAAAAAAAAAAAAACGTTTTAAGTTTCTCGTAAAAATTGATTGCTTTAATGAAAAAAGTTTAACATTGTCCAATATTTCTTTTCTTCTTAAGAAGTGATCTAAATGTTTATTTGGTCCAAAAATATACTTTTTTAAATTCTTCAATTAATAATTAGATATATAGACTGATAGATTGCGGTACAAAAATTTTGTTCTTGCTTAAATTGACAGACTAGGATGGGAAAAGTAGATGCATGGTTGAATCCATATTTCATTTTTAAATTATATAAAAACAGTATAAAAATAACATCTTATTTTCACTATCTTACAAACTTCTTAAAAATATAAAACAACTCTATAGATTTAGATTTGAGACCCACAAAAAAAAAGGCAAACATGTTCCGTAGTTTTAGTTAAGACTTTGAAAATTAAGGTCTCATTTCGGGTGGTTGCGAGTTTTGGTTTTTGGTTTTTAAATGCAATTTTTAAAACAAAACGCGTTTGGTTAAAATGGAGTTGAAATAGTTTTTAACTCAATTTCAAAACACTTTTATATTCATTTTTAAAAAAAAAATAAAGGATTTGTGAATTTGATTTTTGGTTTTTAAAAAAAAATACATATCATTATGTTTGACAATAGCCTTTCTTGTTACCACTACCACCACCACAACCACTGCTATTGTCACCACCACTGTCACCGGCCACCACTACTGCTGCCGCCATCTCTGCAGCCACCATCATCACCACCAGCATCGCTACCACCACCGCCAACACCAGCATCGCCACCACCACCACCACAACTAGCACTGCCACCACTATCACCGTTGCCACAACTACCACGACCGCCGGCATTGCCACCACCATCACCGCTACCACAACTACCACTCATCACTGCTACCACAACTACCATGACCATCAGCATCGCCTCCACCACCACAAGCTTCATCACCACTACCTCACGACCCACGACCACGATCACGACCACCAGCGCTGCTGCCATCGCCACAGGCAATGTCACCACCACTACTAACTTTGCCACTACCATCACCACTGGCATCGCCATGATCACCATCGGTACCGTCACAACCACCTCCATCGGCATTGCCACAACCTTCACCATTGACATTACCACTCCAACCACTATCATTGTTGTCGTCACCACTATCACTGTCGTCACCACACAAACATATTCTTAAACTAATTTTAACATAATAAGAAATTTCAAAGTGGTTTATTTTGAAACCAAAAATTAGAAAAAAAAAACTAAAACTAATTTTTAAAAACTAAAAATTGGTTGTAGTTTTTGAAATTTTCAAAACTCACAACCAAAAACCATCCCAAACGGGCCCTAATGTTTCCATTTCAAGAGTTTTTCTGAAAAAAGAAAAGAAAAGAAAAGAAGATATTTTAAGATAAGATAGACTTGTTTGGCAAAAAATATTGATATAAATAATATGATTATGATCAAGCTCTTAGTTCTAACAAATTATTTTGTTAAAAAATTTATACAATTATACTTCAAAACTAATTAACATTATAATTTTTAAAGTGATTCAAAATTATAAAAGTTAGGGTTAAATATATTTTTGGTCCTTCAAAAATATGACAAAATTGGTTTTAGTCCCCAGGAAATTTTTTCTTTGAATAAAGTCCATCAAATATTAAAAATACCCTAATTAGATCCCTGTACTAAACTCTGTTTAACTTTTCTGTTAAATGATGGCCACATCAGCTTCCAAGTAAAGTATTTTATTACTTGAAGTGCCTAGTGATAATTTTTAATAAAAAATCGTGTAATTACTTTTGCTTTAAGGTTAAAAAAATATGTGGTTTAGAGTTAAATATGTAATAATTTTATTTAAAAAGTATGTTACTAATTTAACCTGAATATAATAGCTGACATGGACGACCATATCAACAAATTAATGGTGACTGTGATACTGGTGTGGTCATCATTTAACAAAAAGGTTAAGCAGAGTTTAGCACGGAGATCTAATTAGGGTATTTTTAATATTTGAAGGACTTTATTCAAGAAAGAAATTTTCTAGGAACTAAAACCAATTCTGTCATATTTTTGGAGGACCAAAAACATATTTAACCCCAAAAGTTAATATTTAATGATTTCATAAATATTTTATTATTAGTTCTACTTTTCCCATCTGAATCCACCAATTTTATTATTAAGTTTGTGCGTATGAAAAAATATCTAGTAGAAGATGTCAGACCTTTAAATGAATCTTAGTACATCAAAGAATTAGTCCTTTTCTCCTAGCTGGGAGATATCCTATACTTCACCCAAAAGAAAACCATCAATTTAAGCGAGAACAAGATTTTTGTACTGCACTCTATCAATCTACATGTCTAAATTTATTAATTGAAGAATTAAAAAAAAAGAAAATAGGCTATACACCGATAGTGTAAAGTACTTTTACATTATCATTTAATCATAAACCACCATGCATGGTAAGTTTGTTGATTTTTATAATAACTTCTTTAAAAGTCATACCAATGGTATTTTTTTATTGGTTGACAGTATAAAATTTTTTATACTAACAGTGTATAGCCATTAAACTCTAAAAAAAAAGTATATTTTTGTACAAAAAAACATTCAAAACACTTTTAAGAAGGAAAAAATATTGGTCAAAATTAAACTTTTTTAGTTTTTTCATTAAAGCAATCAATTTTTACGAGAAATTTAAAACTTTTTTTTACAAATCTAAACATTAGAAGAATAATCTGCTAACTTAATTTAAATAATATTAAAATAATAATATAATGTATCACTTTCTTTTGAACAACTTTATTTTATCATATAGTTTTCTTTTCTCTTTCCAACTCTTTCCTATACGTATAATTTATTATAAATAATTTATTGTAAAATATTGGTATATAAATATTCTAACTCTAGTCATGTGATTCTCTAATTTGTCCGAAGAGCAAGTTCATAAGTAACGAAATCGGATCCATTTCGGTTCATAAACCACGTCTAATAGATTAAGTTCATCCTATCAAGGTTGTTAAACTCTTGAATTAACCGGTAAACTGTTACGAGTTAACGATTGTAGGCAGAGAAAACGAGTTATTAACTCACTGTCAAACTCTTTTTTAAATAAATTCAGGTAAACTCTTTAAACTTGCATAAACTCTTGAGTCAAGAAACAAATTAACAAGTTTGAAATCTAATGTAATTTTTGTCCCTCTCCCCCATAGTATTAGAATTTTTCTATGGCTCAAATGATTTGAAAATATTAACTCCTTTTTGAAATGTTTTCACTTTAGGAACTTATGTTTTCATGAATTTATATATGATTTGGTCATTTATGTAGTTTGATTTTATTTAATACTAATGTACTATCCTACTTTATTATTGTAGTTTGCTACTTCGCATTATTATAGAGCTGAAATGTTGAATTATTGTTATGCAAAAAATATTATGTTATGCATTTATGTTATTAATAAGTTTTTAATATTATTTTTTATACTGTAATAGGTAAATTCATATGAATTTACAAGCCGAATTTACATAAATTTTACGAATTTACGTAAACTTTCCAATTTGACAACTTTGCATCCAACGTTCCAAATATTAGCAACTGTACCCTAACTTTTCTATCACAAAGCCAGAGGATCCGTTCCCGTAGTTCCACGCCATTGACGTTTTGTTTTTAATGTTTGTTTGTTTCCGTGACAACATTTTGAATGTTCGACGCACTCCGTTGTTTGACCTAGTCCAATTTTCTAGTAAGCCGTCCACAACGCGGTTGCTTAAATGCATTTCTTATTGGTAAGCAATGTTCCTTATCTCATATTTCTGCTAGAGCAAAATACGTGGCATTTCTTATACAAGATGCGTTTCTCGTATAAGCAACATTCTTAAGTTTTTCTTTTTACAATAAAAAACAATATATCATCCCAGATTCAACCGACCAACGTTCTTTAATGGCTTAATCATCATAAACTTACTCACATCATAAGTCCAAATAATTAATATTCATCAATAAAAGTACCATGAAATTTATTTTCATTGATATTAATAATATAAAATTTAATAAATAATTAAAGAATGCTAATTAATCCAATAAATTACAACAGGTGGCTGATGACATCCATGTTAATTACCCTTATGATTTAAATAGAATTTAATTTTTAAAATAGGGTAACTCTAGCTTCATTTTATACAATTATGTATTTATGTTTTTATAATGTAAAATGGTTTAATTTTTTTTTAAGAAATAATATATAAACTAATAGTATAAAAGTTTTTTACATTGTCATTATCCAATCATAAATTTTTATGTATAGTAAACTTGTTGACTTTTATAATAACTATTTAAAAGTCATATAAGGAATAATTTTTTATTGATTAACAATGTAAAAACTTTTACATTAAACATGTATATTTATTAAACTTATTTTCTTTTTATGAATATAACATTACACGACAAAAGATAACGTCAGAAAATAATCTTGCACTAATGGAGGAAGAAAAGCGTCTAGAGTGTACTAATCTAATGATGATCATTTGACATGTGACCAATTAGGACTTAAGAGAGTAGAGTGGCCTAGTATTGTATGAGGATTAGTCCCTAAGACTTTTAATATGTTTGATTTGCTAATTTTGAGTGGAAAATAAAGAAAAAAGCAGCATAGATTAGACACACTATTTGTAGTTTTTTGGGCAATCATCATAAAAAATGGCGGAAGAACGATATAGTAGCATGTGTGCATGTGTTTGCAAACTTAAGTTTGAATGAATTTCATTTTGCAAACAAATTTGTAAAAGCAATATTATCTTTCCTTTTATTTCAAACTAAGTTTTAAGACAAAATTAAAGCAAAATTTAGTTTACAATTAGCTCTAATTGAAAACCAAACAAAAACTTTTCAATTTTACTTTTTAAACGTATGTTGGAGTCTTCCCAACTAAAAGTCAAACGTGCCCTATATTATCTTACGTGGGTTCCACATTTTACATCCCCAGTTACGAGAAAGTTTAATGGAGAAAGAAAATTGTTTTTTTGGCAGTGGTTTATTATGAGTAGCACAACTCACTTTCTAAATATTTAATGTAGTTGTATACTCAAAGTTTAAACTCAAAATCAATAATTAAACTGAAATAATTATTTGCTAATTGATTCACACACTTGACGATTACAAAATATAAATGATATTTATATATGAAATGGTGAAATAAAGTAAAATAAATTTGATATTTTTGTAATTATTAGTAAAAATAATAACAGTATATTTTTACAAACTAAGCATTAGATATGGTAATACAGTGGGACAGGGTGAGTTTTACTCTCATTTTTTGCGCAATTTTTAGAGTAAGAAAATCTTCTTCTTCTTTTTTTGTCTTGCTAGCTCTAATATATTTTTTTTCTTAAACTAAATTATATATCAGATACATTTTAAGTCAAATAATACATAAAAATAAATATTACAAAGCTTAAGAAAATAAATAACGTAAGAGTCAAATTATATTATCAATGTAAATATGCAAGTTTAAAATTATGTTGGAAAATTCATCTCATTCTATTGTATATGTTGGAAAAAACACAACCTTAAACCTAATCAAATTAATTTTTCAATTTGTGATAGGATGAAAGAGATACAAGAATGATCTTTTCTTCTTCACGCGTCTATCAAAACTTCTACATTTATTCATTTTTATTCTTTTTATTAAATGATATTAAATTAAACAGAGAGAATAATAACTTTCTCACTATATATATATATATATATATATATATATATATATATATATATATATATATATATATATGGAATTTGCTAACGTATATTTACTTTTTTTTTAATTGAAGTATGTTAGTAAACTATACTATTGGTGTATTTTAAAATAATTCTAGTTATAACTTTGCTAATGTGTACTTCAACTAAAACATAAGTGAATGCATGTAAATAAATCCCACAAACATTTGTTAATGTATAACAACTTGTTTTTTAGTTGGAATACATTAGCAAGTTATATCGTGGGTGTACTTTAAGATAACCCTTAGTTATAACTTGTTAACGTACTCTAACTAAAAATCAAGTAGGTGTATATTAACAAATCCACACACACACACACACACACACATATAGATAGATAGATAGATAAATGAGGATTAAATTACTCTAAGAGTTACTTTTAGTAAAGTTACTTCATTCAATAACTCTTAATATATATTAAATTTCAACGATTCAATCGTTAAATATTTTGATATTATCCCAACAATCATGTATACTAAATTTTAGATAAATCGAACATTTGTAGCTAGTTAATCTTATAATCGACATTTACTTATAATTTAGAAAAGTATATTATACAATAATTTATATTTATTTAATAAAGTATCAAATAGTTTTTAAATTTTATAAAAAATTGTAAATTTGATCTACTTAATAAAATCTTTTGATTTAACGATTGGATTGTTGAAATTTGATATATACTAAGAGTTATTAAAATTGAACTTTGCCAAGAGTTATTCTTGGAGTTACTCTCTCTCTCTCTCTCTCTATATATATATATATATGTTCGTGTGCTTCTGTGTCTAAGTACACATGCGTGTCTAAAAAGAAATTAACTAATACAATACAAGTAAAAATTACATAGTTGTATCTCAAGATAAAAGAATAATTTTTAAAAATTGTTTAATAAGTATAAGAAAAACCAATATGTAAAGTGTAAGTAATCTATGCACGTACAGTATAAATAATTTTTATACTATTATTCAATCACAAACTGTCATATATAATAAGTTTGTCAATTTTACAATAATTACATTAAAAGTTATATTAATGATAATTTCTAATTTGAATGGCAATGTAAAATTTTTTACACTAATAATACATAGAAATTAAACTAAAATGGTGTCTTTTTTATGTTCGAGTATTAATCTGAGTAAAATAAAGTATATTACAATATTTTCTATATATATATATTTTTTGTGAATTACTGTTTAGAAAAGAGTGAAAAGTGTTTTAATTAATTCAAGTCAAGTCACATAAGATAATTATAATCGGAAAAACTCTCCCTTTAAATATTTTTTTTTTCTATAAACTGCAAATAATGAAAATTTTGAATCAAGCACAAATTTTTAAACACCAAGTAAGAATACCTCTAAACATGTAAAATAGCAGATATCTTCTAAATATTTTTTTTTTACTTTACTTGTCCGTCCGTAAAATCATTTTCTAATTTTTCATGCTTGTGGTTCAAAAGTACGGACTGTTTTATTTTCTTACCAAATATAAAACTTTCCATTCCACCATAACTTGTAATATATAGCAGAATATTAAGAGTTGATACAAAGATTGCGATATATATACTCGCTTATTCTTTAAATTAAAGAGCTCTGAAGTGACCCCTCTTAGGCAATATTGCCATACTTGGCCTTGTAGTCTCGCCACAGCTGATCAACTGGCTTCCCAGTAACTGAACGAAGAATTGATCGCTATAACCAGTCTTCATCAACTTGTTCAGTTGAGCCACAAACCCATTTTTAAGACTATCACAATAGTCCAAAAAACGAGCAGTAACATCATAACCCTGGTCCCATTTCTGTCCTTGCCCTGGTTTTACCCAGTGACTAGGTGCATAGTTTGCCTTCAGCCTCACGTAGTCTGCTATACCTTCAATTAATCCACCAGGAGCCTGACCATTCCCATTCCACTGCCAAACGTGGACCATTTCATGATAGAGCACCCCTGTAATCTCTGTTTTCACATCTCCTTTGTAGTTTCCAACATATCTTGCACTGAGATGGATCTGATTGTTGCTGGTATATGCAACACCATCCATGTCATCCACGAATAAGCTTACCTTCTGCACATTTTTCCTGTCAGCAGGGTTGTTTTGCTGGAAGACCCTCCATATGAATTGGGTCGCAGAGTCAAGTGTTTGCTTGGCGTATGCTGCTCCTATTTTGTCTCGGAAAGTCACACCACCAGGAGTTGTGAGGGCGTTGTTGGTGACTGTGTATTCAACTGCACGTGTTTCGTGTAGTGCAGATAGGAATACTATGAAAAAAAGGGCATGCTTGATCATGGTTACGTTTTGAGCCTTTTGGTTTCTCTTGGTGAATAAGTTTAGGTTGATCACTGCACAAGGATTGGGTTGGGTGCTTGCTTTATATAAAAAACAAATGATCATGTAGACAAAATAAATAAATAAATAAATAATAGTCCTTCACTCCACGCCATTAATATTTTTATTGAATGCTTATTTGTTTCAGTAACCCAATTTTGAATTTTTCGGACAAATGGAGTGTCATATGGTCAAGTCAAATTTTCTGAGGAGAGGGGGCGAATCTATATTAAATAGGATCTTATCCGGCAACACTTGATTCACTTCATTCTTTTACTCTCCGTAATTAGGATAATGTTTGCTTTTCGTTGTTAAAAAACAAATTATTTTTTTTAATCTTTTATTTATGAAATGTGTCGTATATGGTTTTTATTTTTATAGATAAGAGATTAATAGTAATCAATTTTTTTATGAAAGACAATAATTACATATAATACATTTTCGTAAATAAAAAATAAAAAAGAAATTATCTATTTTTGAGAAACTAAAAATAAATGTTATCTTATTTGTAAGGTCTAAAAATATATTTAACAAAAATGAAATTAAAGGACTCTAAATAAATAGTAGTAAGTCCAATTATAATTGTTTTTGGTCTTTTTCCTCATGACACGATAATGCCATGTTAATTACAAAACTGAGAAGATCTTAGTGCAAGATAGA
Source organism: Spatholobus suberectus (assembly GCA_004329165.1). Taxonomy (NCBI): domain Eukaryota; kingdom Viridiplantae; phylum Streptophyta; class Magnoliopsida; order Fabales; family Fabaceae; genus Spatholobus; species Spatholobus suberectus. Next base: position 8,904,478 of record CM014735.1, read on the forward strand.
TTATATTTGGTAAAAATAACTGATAAGCTAACTAAATGTTAAAAAAAAAATTAACTAAAAGTTGTTAAGTTAATTTCTTAAATTAGAAGTATTTAGTACAAATAATTATTAAAGTAATTAATAACTATAAAATAAAATTAATGGACATGATTATATGATTTTTATATAATTTTTCATTTTGTATACAAATATGTGTTTTTAGGTAATTATATTTTACTTCTAAAAAAAAGGTAATTATATTTTTAAGTTTTCCAGTTAATTTTATTTTTTTTATAATTTTTGTTTCAAAATCAAATATTTTATTAAAAATAAATTAAATGGTGTAAATAATGTAGTAATTAAAATAAATTATGTAATATGAAAAGATAAATTTATTACATTAAATAATATAACATTGAAAATGATAAATAAAAATTATTAAAATATTAAAAATATAAATATAAATTATAAATTTAAATACTATTTCAAGTAACGTTTAATAATAATGAAAATTATACATTTATAAAATAAATTCATCTATTAAACAATTTTATTTTAATTAAATAAATTTATAAATTAATTAAAACACTCACAAACACCCTTAATTTGTAAAAGCGACCAGTGCTGAATCTGGGTTCTCTATAATCGGCAAAATCATGCATTCACGCAGTCGGCTATTTGTAACCGTTAGATGAAGATCGGATGGCTCTCATTGTATCTAAATAAATCACATTTAAAAACAAGTATTTAAAATTTGAACCGTTTGATCTTCATCCAACGATTGTAAAGCCTTGACTGCGTGAATGAGTGCAATTTTTGACTGCACCAAATCCATTTTCTGCAACCATACCAATAAGCTATCGGTGATGTGACAGATGATATCTTATTATCTCATTAACTCATATAATGGATTATAAAATAGTAGCTGTTTTGGGGTGGGGGGATGACATCCTTGTGAATTACCTTTATGACCTAAATAGAATTTAATTTTTAGAGTATGTTTGGTGTAGGAAAAAAAGTGAAATATTGTTTAGGTTATTTGATAGAAAAGAAAGAAAAAAGAAAGAAAGATAATTTTTTTCTTTCAACTTGTTTAGTTGTGCAGAAAGTGAAAAAAATGTATGTATAATGACATAAATATCTTAAATAAAAAAATATAATATAATATAAATAAAGGTATTTTTGTCATTATATAAAAAATAACCCTTTCTTTTATTTTTTTGCCCATAAATAGATGGGTTATAAAAGTGACATGGAATTGGAACCCAACCGCCCTTCTTTTTATGCAATTATTTATTTATGTTACTATAAAATAAAATAGTTTATTTTCTTTTTAATAATATAACATTACACGATAGAAAATAACGTGAAAAAAACAATCTGACGTTAATGGCAAAAGAAAAGCGTGTACGGAGTCCTAATACCCGTCTAATGTTGATCATTTGATACATGACCAATTGAGAGCGCTAAAAGGCTATTGTCTGAGGATTAGCCACTAACACTTTGAATATGTTCAATTTGCTAATTTTGAGTGGAAAACAAAGAAAAAAGAAGCCAAGATTGCACATACTCTGTTCAGCAATCGGCATGTATGGGGAATAAAGTTATAATATGTACTATTTTACGTGGGTTGGTTCCACATATATATTTTACATCGCTACTTATGGAGGAAGTTTAACAGAGAAAGAAAGTTATTTTTGTGTGTATTGTTTTTTTCTCCCTTTATTTATTATATAAATATTTTAAGTAAATTAATTTTATTATATAAAAACATAAATTACGTGATTGGGTTTATAATTTTTTGGTTAATATTGGCCAAATTACTAATTTGGTCCCTTAATTTTTTTTTTATTCAATTGGATTCCTTTATTATTAAAAGGTTCAAATATGTTTCATAATTTTCAAAAAAGTTTAATTAGGTCCCATAATTTTAAAACTGTTTCAATGTTACCTTTTTTATTCAAAACGACATCGTTTTTTTGTCCAATTTTACACTAAATGACATAAACAAAGTAGTGAAAAATGTGACAAAAAATGACGTCATTTTGGACGAAAAGGGTAACACTGAAGCATTTTTGAAAATTATAGGACTTAATTGAACTTTTTTGAAAATTATGGAATCTAATTAAACATTTTAATAATAGAAGAACTCAATTGAATAAAATAAATAAATTAAGGAACCAAATTAATAATTTAGCCTTTTTATTTATATTTACAAAAATATTCTTTAGTATTTACTTTGTTTCATAATTTATATATAAGCCTCATATGTAGTGCGAAAACCATGTTTATATGAGAGTGAGAAATAAATTTGGCTTGTACAACTATACATACATGGAAGTTTAAATTTAATATCATATGAACACTTAAAAAAGTCATATATACACACACACACACATATGATTAAGAATTAAATAATCTTAATCATCTACATATGGTTATATGGTCAATATTAACTTTTTTCACCCCTCAGATGTCTATTGACACAAATAATCAAGATATTATATAATTATAATTCAAGGTATTACATAATTATAATTCAACATTGTAAGTTACACTAATATAATTTGATTTCTCTCTTCCTCTCCCTTACTTATAACGACTCACTGCCGTTACATGACAACGTTATTACTATTCTCTTTGAAAGGCTCAATTTAATAAAGATATTAAGTTAAGTATTACCAAAAAGATGTCTTTGTTTTTTCGCCTTTATCTACTTTCTAGAAAATCATAAAGCAAACTTTCCCACTGAAAATTTCCAACTCACATATATAACCATCCTCTATGGAATCCATTCATTCCAACCGAGGCAACTACACTGATGTATATATCAAGGAATCAAAAGAAACACATATATCATCATTAGTAACATATTTCCATCAACAAGAAAAGGATACATAACACTCTACCTATCGCTGGTCACACTATGCATCATGTCAAAAGAAATAAACAACAAATTAGAATATCAATTCCTCTAAGAACAAGAACAAAAGGATGATCCTCCATACTTGTTCATCTCGCCATTGACTAGAGCAAAGCATCGTCATCAACTAAGAGAAGCTAAACTTGCTAAAGCTCAACATCTGCTCCTACATCAAAGACGTGATCATCACAGGCACGAACCACACGTGCAAACGATGCAAGGGTAAGCTTATTTGAAACAATAAAACATATAGTATAAAGGAAAGGTAATAGGAAAATCTTTTAATCATATGTCAATAGCCAAACAAAATAATAATAATAACAACTGTACAATCATTACAACAAGTTATTAACAACATTTCTACCACTAGCACCACCAACCATAACAACAACAACATTCTCAAAATAACAACAATCACAACAATCAGGTAACAACAACAACACTGCCCTGCTACCAACACACTACGCAAATACAACAACAACTACCAAGTAACCACAACAACAACGGCAACACTACCATCATCATCACCACCAACACCACCACAATAACAACAACTATAACATCAATAACTAGATAGCAATAGTAATACTACCACCAACAACGTTAACTATAGAAGAAAACTTCGTTTACATATAAAAATTCAGATAAGATTCAATAATATATAGTCATCTTCTACATTAGTAATATCAATCACCATGCCAATACTTTCAACATCAATTAATAGACTGAGTTTCCACAAAATCACTACATATATACCATGCTTCCAACATCAACATGTCAATGCATGAATGATACGACTTTTGAGAGATTTTCTGCATTTCGGGTGATCAGCTAGGCCTTATCCCCTACCATGGCCATCTAGCACCATTCAGGGATTGTCAAAACTCTGATCTGTTGAATAAGATTATGGTTGTCAGGATAAGTGTATATGGGTGGTGGTATACCGTGACACAAGGCTTGCACTGCTTTGGCTCCCTGCAGGATTACCCATCCACTTATCCCCTAGGCCTAGCTTTAAGACCTCACTTCTTATCCAGGCACTAGGTTGGAGGCTTATCTGAGTACCAACTCTAGTCGCTATCCACCTTACATGCCTACCTACACACAGCTTAAGGCCCACACAACCTCAGCCAACAACATATGCATGCCAATGCATGTATCACCACAATAGTCAACTCAACCACAACAATCATCAAATCATATATTTATGTATCAACATATCACCACGTGGCCTACTCAGCACCACCTGTGGTCCAACAATCACCATCAACCACCATGCAGGCCCAATCCAGCCTATTGCATGGTCAACAGGTAAGGCTCTATCCAAGCAACACATACCTCGGGAAACATCTTACATGTCTTAAGTGAAGTCCTATCTAAGCAACCAACACCTTCTACAAGATATCTCACCCTCACAACATACTGCAACTAGTAGAGGCTCTACCTGAGCAACCTTCCACTTAATTACCATTTTCCAACATTTTATCAAACAAATCCACAACAATAATAAAGAAAAACAAAGAGCTAGTTTGGAATAGTAACAACAACATGTGGTTGTTCTATCTAAGCAACCTTCCACTTTAACAATATATCAAGATTTTGAAAATCCTCTAGAACAACAACAAAGCTCACACATTCATATCACAACAACACCAAACTTCATAAATCAAGCACACATGACGAATATATCTTTCTTTAAAGCTAAACATTTTTCCAATGTTTCAAAGGATCACACCTAAACATGAAACCTAAGGCAATCAACTGCACTTCACATTCTTTCTTGAACCCAACTCTCTCACAACAAAAATTCAAATTTTCACTCATAAACAACATGTCGCCTCGCGGGGTATTCCTGTCGCCCGGTGGGAGATGAATGCCGCCTAATGGCCCTGTCACCTGGCGGGAGAAAACTGTCACTCGACAACACTTTTCCATAAACCCCCTTCGTGGCTCGGGTTGAATGTCGCCCAATGACGTTTATTGATGCCCAGCGACACCTGCAACGCGAACAGGGTATATGGGATGCAATTCTTCAATCCCTTGAGTTTTAATTGCTATACAACCATTCCAAAACAATTCTAGACACTTTTATTGCATTTCTAACCGATTTTACAACAATTTTATCCACAAATCACCCTCAAATCTCAAAATCCCTTTCCAAAAACTGAAATTTTCCAAAATATCAAACCCACCAATTATATCCACATCCAAAGAGATTCAACCGTTTCCAAGGCAAGAAATTAACATATTAATAGTCACTAACACAAAACAACCGATTTGTAAGCTTCCCTTACCTCAAAAGCTTCCAAATTTGAAAGTTGGGAAGATGAGAATGTGAGAGAAAGAGACTCTTGAGCCAATCCTCCAAGAAATCTATCATCCGTAACTCAAAAACACAAAATTGGAGTTAAGAAGCCTTTAACACCTTTAACTAACTCAAGAAATTTAGAGAGAAATAGAGAAAGATGAAAAGAAGAGAGAGAAAGGATGAGAAAGAGTGAAATGGTGAAAAATGAGAGAAAAGCTCCCTCCCCCTCTTATATAGTTAAACTCTCCGGAGTTTTCACATGAACTTTTGGCTAATTAAGGCTCAAATCTCACCAAACCACTTCCCATATCTCATAACTGGTCTAACTCAATTGTTTTCCCTCAAAAACCCAAAATTACACTCTCAACATATCCATATTAGCTCAAGCATACATCTCAAGTTTCCTAATTTCAAACTGGTATTTCAAACAACCAATACCAAACCATCATCGTACACATAATTCATGCACAACAACAATTCATTTATTTCTTTTAATCACCTAAATTACATATCAATTTTTTACTTTTTAGTTATTAAAATACTTAATCATGCATTAGGAAAAGAAGATGTTACACCACCCACCCACCTGCACACATCTATTTATCTCTCTCTCTCTCTCTCTCTCTCTCTCTCTCTATATATATATATATATATATATTAGTTGAAGTACATTAGTAAGTGTGAACACTCAATTTTATCCGAATAATTAGAAAAATAACAAAAATAAATATAGAAGAAAAATATATAAAATAAAAATAATAATATTGGGCCATTATATTTCAAGCCCATAAATGAAAATGAGAGAAGGAAAAAATTAATAAAAACAAAGTTTGGATTAACAATTATGACCTAATAATAAAATAAAAAAAGAAATTCTATAAAAGGATTTGGGTTAGTAACCCTTGGCCCAATTTTGTAAAAAAAAAGAAAGAAAAAAAAAAACATAAACAATAGAAGTTTTTTCTAAAACTTCTAAAGCAAACTACAGTAACTTGCAAAGCAAGTTTAAAAGACCAAAATGCTTATAAATAAGACATTAGGAAATTTTTTAACATTACACATTTTTTCTCACAAACACATTTCTCACAAATTCTCTCTAGAGGCACACTCTCTCACGTCACTCTCCCTCTTTATTAGGGATCCTCTTTCAGTCTTTCTTTTACTAACAGTAGCTTTGGAAGTATGAAACTCTTCTCTTTATAGTTCCTTTTTTTCTCTTTGCCATTATGAAATAAGTTAAACCTGTTTCTTCTTTTGGTAAACGTTGCTGTTGTAATAAATTTTATTTGTTGATGGTTATCCATGCTCTGTGGTTGATCTATTATTCGTTCTTGTTATGAATATGTGGATAGTGTATGTAAACCTCTCTCGTGTATTCTTCCTTTGCACACTCATCATCATCCTTACATTATTTGTCTTCATTTGCTGTCATATGCATAAATTGTACTCACATATTTGACTCACTCATTCAGCACCCACAACACATCATCAGACACACGCACCATTGTATACGTTTTCTTTCATTTCTTTTTCTTATTCTCTCTACACATTCGCACATTCACTTGAAAATTCTCAACACTCTACACCACAATCATAGCAACACAGATTGCACATATACACTATTTTCAGGTTTGCCCAAACATTACATAATCACACACATATATACGTTCAAATCCAGGGTCCCCGTACCCATCCATTACAAATTAGGAATGAAATAAAATAGAAATCACAACAAAAACAATAAAAGAAAAAAACGAACAGCTTCATCCTCATCCCGCCGTTGTCAAAGTCCGCCACGCCTCCTTCTCTTCTTACTGCTAACAGTCACCGTCACACCATCCGCCGTTTTCGCGACACCAAACCAGATCGACGCGCCACTCCCGCACCGGCCCGATCACGATCCAAGCGCATCTCCGGAACAACGACGCGCAGCGTCACCGCGGTGCGGACCTCCGCTGACGTGTCCGTTGCCGCCACGCCATTTCTGCGCGAGCCTCCGCAAACCGCCATCTCTCTTCGAGCCAGCAACGCACTTCGTCACCGCCGATACGCAATCCCCGCACCTTCACGAATTGTAGCCAAAGAATGCAGAAATCTGCATTTTTTTTCTATGCCCCTTCGCCAGATCAGCGTCATCTCCCTTTCTTTCACGGGCTGGATATTGGGGATGAGCCTAGCCCTTTCTTTTTTTAAAAAAGAACCATCCTTCTAAACATAATAAATATATATATATTTGAATCTTGAGCTCATTTTTTTTTTCTTTTCTTTCGGTTTCTTTACTTTAAAACGCAAGGCAAAATAATAATAATAATAATAGATTTAGGTTAATTAACGTAATCATTAGAACCCGTATATTACGTCGTTTTTTTTATAATGTTTTTGGTTTCTTTTTTTTTATATATAAATAATTATAATTAGCTTTCTTTAGTAAATAAAGAATAAATGAATGAATAAATAAATAAGTAAAGTAAATAATTAAACTTGATAATAGCCATTTTGGATGCACTTCTTATTTGGACATTGTCAAGGTTTTTAAATATTAATGATAACCATTTTAGATGCATTTTTATTTGGTTATCATTTTATATATATATAATTTGAAATATTAAAATATTTTATATATGTATACACATATTAAGTTTAATTAATAAAAATGATTTAATGATAGTCATTTTGGATACACTTCCTACTTGACTGTTGTAAAAATCTTAAACTGATAACCATTTTAGATACACTTCCTAATTGGTTATTGAAGCCTTTTAAATAAAAAACTAAAATTAAAACATTTTTTTTAAATATAAAAAAACAAATAATCATAAATTTAAATATGATCACTTTGGAAGTATTTCCTGTTTGATCATACAGTAAATTTGACACATCTGAGTTGCAAAACTTGGTAATGTCAGATTTAGCAACATAAAAATCAAAATCAACCAATAAAATGCCTTTCTACCAAAGAACTATGTGTGTCTGATTCCTCATTGTACCTAAGGATACGTAGGAGCAAGAGCCCACTCCTATTGATCTCAAAAATAAAAAAAATAAAATTGATCTTTCTTTTAATAAAATTTGTAAATAACTATTTTTTAGGGGTGAAATAAATGTTTTAAAAGTTATCCAATTTTGCACATTTAATTAGGGGTAAACGTATTTTTGATGGACGTCGTAGGGTGTTAATACCTTCCTTACGCGTAACTGACTCCTGAACCCATATTTGGTTTCAAAGACTATTTTCCTTTTAAAGTGTTTTTCCAAGGTTTTCCATAATAAACTTTGGTGGCGACTCTTCTGATTTCAATTCTTTTTCGCCATTTAGTCGTGACCCCGATTGCGAAAGTAAGCTACACCATTAATATATTTTAAGATAATCCTAGTTATAACTTGCTAACGTACTCTAATAGAAAAAACAAAAGGGTGTACGTTAGCAAACCTACAAGCACTTGCTAACGTACACTCATTTATTTTTTAGTTGAAATACACTAATAGGTTATATCGTGAGTGTATTTTTTTTTAAGATAATTCTTAGTTATAACTTGTTAACATACCTCAACTAAAAATTAAGTACGTGTACGTTAGCAAATCCACACACACACACACATATATATGAATATGATCGATTAATACTAGGTGTCAAACTTTTGTACTTACATCACTTAATAACTTTTTACAAAATACGAAATTTAACAATCTAATCGTTGAATTTTTTGATAGATCATGTATATCAAATTTTACATAATTTAGGCATTCATTGATATGTTATCTGGCAATAGACATCTGTTTATAATTTAAATAATATATTATCCATCAAAATAAAGTTGCATGATGAAATATTAATTAGTTTTTATTTGCTTGAGATTTTATAAACTTAATATACTTTATAAAAACATTCAATTCAATGGTAGAATTGTAAAATATCATATTTTGCAAAGAGTTATTAAATGATTTAAGTAAAAAAAATTGACATCTAATATTAATTAATCATGTCTTATATATATATATATATATATATATGATAATAATAATAATACTTTTTGGAGTTAAATATGTTTTTAGTCTTCCAAAAATATGACAGAATTAATTTTAGTCCCCATAATTTTATTTTTTTAATAAAGTCTCTCAAATATTAAAAATACCCTAATTAGATCCTTGTACTAAATTTTGTTTAATTTTCCTATTAAATGATGGTCACATCATCTTTCAAGTAAAGTATTTTATTACCTGAAGTGCCTAATGATAATTTTTAATAAAAATTATGTAATTATTTTTCCTTTAGAGTGAAAAAAAAATACACGATTTAGTGTTAAACATATAATAATTTTATTTTAAAAAATATGTTATTAATGTGACCTGAACATAACAGTTGACATGGACGACCATATCAACAAATTAATAGTGATTATGATACTAATGTGACCATCATTTAACAGAAAAGTTAAATAGAATTTAGCACAGGAATCTAATTAGACTATTTTTAATATTTGAGGGACTTTATTCAAATTTTTTTTTTGAGGATTAAAATTAATTCTATCATATTTTTAGAGGACCAAAAACACATTTAACCCTACTTTTTAGAATATTATTATTTAATAAGTAAAAAAGGACCAAATATATAAAGTTGTGTATTTCTTTGATTTGGCACGATATGACTGGTGCCCGCTTTTCTTGGTTGTCCTTGTGTAGTGTAGTGGACTTTAAGGCCCTCCTGAAGCAAAAAAGAAAAGTATCAATCTCACTAAAATAAAGTCTATTGTTTTTTTTTTCTTTTTTGTGAGTTACTATTTAGACTCTATATTAGGAGTTTGATTAATTTAACTTGAATTAGATGGGATCATTGTAGTTAGAATAGCTCTTCCTGTAAATATTCAATTTTTTTCTATGTACCGCTAATAAAGAAAATTTTGAATCAATAACCAAGTTTAAACTCCAAGAAAAAATACCTCTCTAAACATTTAAAATAGCTGATATCCTCTCTAAACATTATTTTCTTTATTACTTTGCTGATAGTGGACTTACAAGCCCACTCAAATCAGAAGACACAGACAAGAAAAGTCCAAAACCCGAAAGACAGACAAAAGGCCTTATTGGGCCAATGACTACGGTTGACTTACCTATATCAGTACTGCTTGTTATTTTTCCTTTCCCTAAACTCAGGTGTATGTAAGTGTAGGCTCCGGATCACTTGACCGTTAATGTTTCTCTTATTTAAGTCCATCTTTTTTTTTTTTTTATTTATATTTAAGTCCATCTTTTGTAAGAAGAAAGGGGTATGAATGAAATATATTTTCTTAGTATCTGAATTAGATTCTGTAGCCCTAGTTTTTATGCAATAGCCCTAATTGTAGCCCTAGCCGTATACCATTTTCCGCTTGTAGAATCATTTTTTAATGGCTAAATTGTAGTTTTGGTCCTTCTATTTTTTTCAATCTGCAATTTTAGTCTCACTATTTTTTTAGAAACATTTAGTCCTTTTATTTTTAAAAATTCTCAATTTTGTTCTTACCATCAAATCTCTTACATTGATCATTAGTAATTTAATGTTGACTCTGATTTATCAGTACTTAAATGATGTGTCATAGTTAAAGTCAACATTAGAGTCAACGTTAAAGTGTCAGAGTCAACATTAAATCACTAACTGTCGACGTAAAAAATTTGACGACGAAACTAAAATTGTAGATTTTTAAAAATAAGGAGACTAAATGTCTCTAAAACAAATATAGGAAAAACAAAATTGCGAATTGAAAAAAAATAGAAAACCAAAAATATAATTTTGCCTTTTCTAATTTTATCATGGTTATGGTTCAACAGTCAGAATTGTTTTATTTTAAATAAAACTTTCCATTCCAGCATAACTTGTAACAGCAGAATCCTAGAGGTGATACAATCTTAATGAAAAACATTGCGATATACTCGCTTATTCTTTAAATTAAAAAGCTCTTAGCTAGCCCGCCCTCTTAGGGAATATTGCCATACTTGGCCTTGTACTCTCGCCACAGCTTATCAACTGGCTTTCCCAGTAACTGAACGAAGAATTGATTGCTATAACCAGTTCTCATCAACTTGTTAAGTTGAGCCACAAACCCATTTTTGAGACTATCACAATAGTCCAGAAAATGAGCAGTAACATCATAACCCTGGTCCCATTTCTGTCCTTGCCCTGGTTTTACCCAGTGACTCGGTGCATAGTTTGCCTTCAGCCTCACAAAGTCTGCTATACCTTCAATTAATCCGCCAGGAGCCTGACCATTCCCATCCCACTGCCGAACGTGGGTCATTTCATGATAGAGCACCCCTGCAAGAGCTGTTTTCGCATCCCCCTTGTGGTTTCCAAAAAAATCTTGCACTGACATGAGTCTCACTGCTGTTAGCATATGCAATCACATCCATGTCATCCACGAATAAGCTTACCTTCCGCACATTTTTTCTGTCATCGTCGTTGTATTGTTGAAAGACGACCCTCAGTATGAATCGGTTGGCCTCCACAACTACTCGCTTGGCGTATGCTGCTCCTATTTTGTCACGGAAAGCCACACCACCAGGAGTTTTGAGTGCATTGTTAGTGACAGTGAATTTAACTGCCTGTGTTTCATGTAATGTAGATAGGAATAATAAGAAACAAAAGGCATGCATGATCATGGTTGCGTTTCGAGCCTTCTGGTTTTTCTTGGTGACAAGGATTGGGTTGGGTGCTTGCTTTATATAAAAAAATAGTGGCAAGCAAGTGGTCCTTCATTCCACGCCATTAATATTAAATTTTTAAATCTTTAAGACAAATGGAGTCTCATGTGGTCAAGTCTTGAGAAATGCCAAGGGGAGTGGGGCGAATCTATAATCTATATTAGCATGTTTGTATCTCCGTTTAAAATGGCGTTCATGTTGAGGTATATTAGAAAGCGTGTATACGGTGAAACAAATACACACTGTGAACCCGTTTGCATCAATTCAAATGGAAATTTTCATTTTCCAAAACACTAAAACGAGAAGTAAGTTATTTTGTCTTTTCTGTTAAAAGTGAGTTTGCAAATTTTCTGAAAGTAAATTTGCAAATTTTCAACTGCTAACCAAACACACATTATATCATTAGCTTTTGTTTTTGCCTATTAGTATCTAACACTGACCGGGCATGTTAAATAGATGAATTGAATAATTTTTATTCAGATTATAATGAATGTATTAAAAATAATTTATTTATGATCTATTGAAAAAATTCAATTTATTTAATAAAATCTATCTAATTTATTGGTGTTTTTTATGTATAGATATTCAATCCATTTTTAAAATTATTTTTAAAAATTAAATATTTTTTATAATTATTTTAAAATACTTTCTCATTTATCCATAGAAAATATTTTTAAAAATTAAAAATATTTATAACTTTTTGGTTTAATTCACTTTAAAGAAATGATTATTTGTTTTATTGATTTTTTAAGATAATTTTAACAATAAATATTTATTTTTATAATTTAACTATATATTCTGAATAAGTCATAAAATTAATATACATGAAATTATTCCAAAACTTTTTAATAAATTTAAAAAATATATAAAAATATTATGTTGGACTGATATTGATTTGTAAAATGTTAATTAGATGGTTTGTTTAGATTTGAAAGATAGAATGAATTGTTATTCATCCATTTAATTATATGATCCATCCAATCCAATCCAAATATTTTTGAAACAACTTGATGATCATGGACAAATAAATTCTTTTGCCACCCTCACACTTAACAATTAAAATGGATCCTTTAATATCTAAACTAAAGCAAGTTTTTGGTTTCTATAAATATTTAAATTTAGTTTTAATTTAAAAAAAAAAAATTTTTTTGATACTCATAAATTTTAATCATATTTTTAAAAATAATCTCTATTACTACTTATTAATAACATGACACGTTTTATGTCACATTAAAATAGTCGCTAACATGACATGTTTTCATGCATAACACCTTGTCATTGAGTGATAATTGATAAGATTTATTTTAAAAAAAAAATTAAACTTATGGGTATTAAAATAAACATTTTATTTGAAATTAATTATATTTTTTAGAATTAAAAATATATTTAATCCTAATATTTATTTATGTGTTTATTAGGAAGTGTATAATCGTAGGTAGTTAAAATAGTATGCAATTTTGGGAAACAAATTTAATAACCATAGTAGGACTAGTTGGTCATAAGGATAAGAAGGGGGGGGGGGGGGGGGGGGGGGGGGGGGGGGGGGGGGGGACACTTCAAGAGAAAAGAAACACATATATGATAAGTAGGGTCTGCGTAGAGGATTATAATATCTATTTCATACCTGTATTTTAAAAGAAATACTCAAACTCAAACTCATACTCGCATGGATAGTAATTTTAATACTCTTACTTGTTGGATACTTAAGTACCCATACTTGCATGGTTATCCATTATAAAAATATAATGAATGAAAATCTATTGATTAAAAATATAACTATAAATCAATTAAAATAGATTAAATTACATTGATGCCTCCTGAGATTTTTTCAAGTTGCATACGATACCTCTCCTTTTTTTATCCCTGCACTAACTCCCTTAATTGTTTGAAAAACATTACATCGTGTACTCTTACAAGGGAGGTTGCTGTAAACGTTAAAAAAGCAGGAAAGTTATGTGCAATCTAAAAAAATCTCAAGGGATGTCAATGTAATTTACTCATTAAAATCTTATTCAAAGATTTTATATAAAACAAATATAATTATAAATATTACAAACATTAGAATAAACTTTCGCAATACAATTTATAAAGTTTCAAGTTTATGCAACGATGGTATAGAGGTGGCAAAATGAGTCGACTCGACCTGGACCCGCCTAATAAAATGTAGGGTTTAAGTTCTAAATTTTGAGCTTGAAATTGAATGTGGACCTTTTTAGCCCAATTCAATGAAGCCTGTGTCATGATTAGGCTCAGGCTAGGTTAGCCCAGTTGAGTTTGGGGCTACCCACTTTTGAAAAAAAAAAAACTGTTAAGAGAATGAGACTAAAAATAATCACTAATTCACTATATGAAACTTTCATTTGTTTGACATAGGCTTTGATATTTGATTTTGCCAAATATAGCTTACAAAGTTACATTAATGTTTTCAAATTGCATTTTGTCTTTTTTGAGCTACATATACTTCAGATGCTAGGAAACCTTTGAAACTTTAATTTGTTTGACATGATTTTGACATAGGCTACTTGTAGAGTTACAATACATGTTTTCAAATTGCCTTTTTGTATTTTTTGAGCTACATATGTTTATAATGATATAAGACCTTTGCAACATTTACAAACTTATACATAAACCACTAAATATATAGGTACTCTTATTGTAATTTTTATAAAATGATATTTGAGATCACCTTATAATATATAAGCACTTTTTGAATTAAAAATAATTTATTATAGTATCACTTTTCAATCTTTTTCTAAATGTAATAATAGAATAAAATAATTATATTTTTTATTTATTACAATAAAATAAATATGTTAATAAAAATAATTATTGCAATATTTTTAGGGAAAGTAAAAAAAAAAAAAAAACCAAAGAAGAAATGTTAGGTTGGCCTAAAAAACTCGTAACCCACATAGAGTTGGGCTTGGACATCAAATTAGAAGACTGAATTAAATGTGGGCTTTCTAGCCCGACTTGTTATAGCTTGTGGCCCACATTAGATCAACCCACAATGGGTTAAATAGCCCGTTTTGCCACCTCTAGACAGTGGTGCACCTCTAATGTGATAATTCATGAAGTTCGTTGCATTGGTTCAATCACAACTCAAAGCTTAAGTGCAGTAGGAAAAAAATAAGGGTAAAGGTCTATAGGTTTTCACATTTTTTAATTCATTATTATTATTATTATTAGGGTTGTTTATACTTTAATTTAAGAGAGAAAATTGAATCGAATTGAAAAATGGTTCTAAAGAACCAAGCTGAACCATTTATTTTCAATCCTAAACTAAACTGAACTGTTTATGGGTCTAGTGAATTAGTTCTATATTAAAAAAATTGAATTGAACTAATATTAATAGAACATATAAAAACACACTCACACACAGTAGAAGCAAGCCAAGAGAAGAAGGAAGAACTTTTGCACTCTATTTCATTCACAATTCATTCACATATTGATATTACACGATGCAAAGGGTGGCCTTTTATAGTCATATTACAAAAATTAAAATAATATTAAAAGACTACTTAATGAATAAGGAAGACATAATAGGTTACAGTAAATATGGCCAAATTGGGCTTTGTAATTTTTGATGGTAAGACAGTTTTAAGTCATCTTTATATTTGCTAATAGTAATTAATCTTAAGTGTGCAAATATCAAATGCGAAGGCAGTGGTGCAGCATGCAATGCAAAAGAGCTTGATTTAATATTTTTTTTATTTGCTAACACGAGCTGTTATAAGTTTAATAGCACTAATCTTAATCTTATGCAAACCAAGGTGATAGTTAAGGTTTGGTGGTTCACCGAATTAAATCCTTACACTAGTTCAGTTAGTGAACTGTTTTGAAAAAAAAAAATTGGTGCAATTTTCTTTATAAACAGTTCAGTTATTAATGGTTTTGTGTAGTTCAATTATGGTTTAGTTCATAGTTTTTAGTTTTTTGGCCTAATAATAATTATATACATGTATGTGTATGTACATACTTTTTGGTGCTAAAATTGGATGGATCAGTTGTTTGGATATGATTAATAACAACCTTAATGATTCCCCTTAGATGATTTTTCTTGAGGAAGAGATTTTGTTCCTCAATATGGGTTCCCAATTCACTTTGAAGAGTTTTTTTGTAGTCGTGTGGTTGATTGAAGTTATGCTATGCTATTCTTAGGTGAAAAGCAACAAATGAAGTGTTGTAAACAGCTAACACGTAAAGAAAAGATTGTAAATGGTTGAAGCATAAAAAAAACTGTAAGGGAAATATAAATGGCTAAAAGGTATAATTTTCTATTAATGGTTTTCACTACTAAGTTTTTTCTATTTATACTATTCTTATAAAGCATTGGCACTAACTCACAAGCCTAACATCATCTCCCCAAGTTTTCTTGGTATGTGACAATTATGGGTGTGTGAATGCATCATGAATAATTGGCCTAGAAAATTGTCCTTAAGGGTTGTTAGTGTTGGAACCAAAGACGTAGAAGCGTCTAAATGCTCAATGTTTTGAAGATAACAAGCTTATTAATGTTCAAGTTTATGCTTAAAGACTAACCCTGTCACAGCTAAGAAGATCGTCCAATTGACATGTTAAAGAAGATCGTCCAGTATACGTGTTAAAGACCGCCCAGTAGACTTGTTAAAAACAATCTAGAAGACTTGTTAAAGAAGACTGTCCTTTTGAACAAACTGGAGGCGATCGTCTGACGAGTAAACTCATGCAAGCCTCAAAGATCATATATTCAAACGGCTAAGTTTTTATTTTGAACGTCCAATTTATTTATGCTAGTTTTCTTGAAACTAACATATTACTACTTCTATGATCTAACGTTCAAATTGTTTGAAGTATTAAATAACATCATAATCATTCTAGTGCAAGAGTGCAGCAAAATCAGATAAAGCAAGTCAACTTATCAAGTGGCTGAGACGGATGAAGAATGTTTAGAAAAACAGAACACCAGCACAGTCTTGCACCTTCTGCAAGTCTAAAAGCTATCGCGCCTGATCACTCTGAAAGGACAGTTTGCACGCTTCTCATTGCATAACTGAAATCAAAGTCTTCTACAACGGATCTTTTCTCTAAAGACTATATATGTATTAAGGAAGAACGTCACAAGTAGAAAAACACACATACCTAACGAAACATTCCTTGTTAACAAATTACTTCTGAAGAATTGATAGAAGCATCCAGTGGACAATAGCAAAAATCTTGTAAAGTTTTTTGAGTGTGCTTGAGCTTTATCTTTCAAATCCTCACTACATGAGTTGATATCGTTTGTATAAACACTTGTTGTGTTGTAAAAGCCTGGAAAGGCTTAGTGTGAAAGAATACTTGGGTTAAGCAATCTAGGGTGATTACGTTGTAAAGCCTAAAGAGGCCGTGAACAATACTTGTAACCTAAGGTTGGTTAGTGAATACCTTCTGGGTGAAGGGATTGGACGTAGCTTAGGTTGAGTGAACCAGTATAAAACTTTATGTGTTCTTCTTCTCTCTATCCCTATGCTTAAAATTTTTTCATACCGATCAACGTGTTTCAAAAAAGTTTTTAAACGCATAATTTAACCCCCCCTTCTTGTGCGCTTTTTCTATTTCAATTGGTATCAGAGCTCGACCTCTTGGGGTTAAGCATCTAATACTGCAGGGGTTAAAACAATCCTAACCACTCATGGAAAACAAAGGACAAGCCGTTAACAGACTGCCTCTTTTTAAAGGTTAGAACTACGATTACTGGAAGCAAAGAATAATAGCATTCTTTGATGCATGTCACATAGACATGTGGGATGTAGTAGAAACTGGAGACTACCTGCCCATTGACCATGATGGAGTGGAGCTTTCAAGAAGTCAATGGACAGAATCTCACAAACAAAGGTATATTCTAAACTCAAAAGCTAGAAATGCTATGATGTGTGCCCTATCTGAATCTGAATATGAAAAGGTACATAGCTTAAAAAGTGCTAAGAAAATGTGAGATACCTTCGCTCTTGCCTGCAAAGGCACTTCATAAGTAAAGAGGTCTAAGTTGAGCTTACTCGTAAGACAATATGAACTCTTTACTATGGAAGAAAATGAAACTATCAAACATATGTTTGGTAGATTTCAATCCATAATAAATAACCTGAGGTCCTTAGGCAAAACCTATGATAATTATGATTACATTAACAAAATCTTGAGAAGTTTGCCTAGGCAATGGAGATCGCAGGTTACAGCTTTAAGAGCCTCCAAGGATCTAACAACACTTTCAATAGAAGAGTTACTTGGAACTCTTAGAGTGCACGAACTGGAGCTAAAGCAAGACGAAGGACAGAAGAAGAAGTCCATCGCTCTAAGTGTCCAGCAGTCCAACATCCACCCAGAGGGTCATCGTCCAAAGCACTAAACGTAGAAGAATCCTCTGAGGAAGAGTCTGAAGAAAATGACTCTAATGAAGATGAAATATCTTTCATCTCCAGAAAAATACAGGCTATGTGGAAGAAGAAAGGAGGATCAAGAACCAAAAACTTCACAAAGAAGTTCAACAAAGCACCAAAAGAAAAGAGTCCTTCAGTCTGCTATGAATGCAAAAAGCCTAGACATTTCAGAGCTGAATGTCCAAGTTTGTAGAAGGACAAAAAGAAGATGGTCTTAAAGAAAAAGGGTTTCATGGCTACCTGGGAAGACATGGACCTATCTTCATCAAATGATGAAGAAGAAGAAGAAGCCAACCTGTGTCTCATGGCGGAGACTAGCTCTGATGGCTCAGATAATGAGCAAGATGAAGAGATAAACTTTGATAACTTAATCTCTCTACAAGAAGCCTATAATGATTTGCTTGCTAACTCCTCAACTTTCTCTATGGGATATAAAAAACTGAAAAATAAATTTTCAAAAATAACAAAAGAATTCAATTTGCTCAACAAAAAGCATAAAAAGGTTTTAAAAGAAAATGAGTTTTTAAAAATAAAGAACATTTCAGAAGAAACATCTTTTCATGAAGTTTTAAAACTTCAAAAAGAAGTCACTTATCTGAAAGAAAGCTTGTCAAAATTTGTCAGCGGAACAGAGAACCTAAATAAGATTCTATCTTATAGAAGAAGTCCTTATGATAAATCTAGACTTGGTTTTGTTACAGAAAATAACAAACCTAGTAAAAATATAACCTTCTGTAAAATATGTGGAAAGAATGGGCATGAATCAACAAAATGCAAATATCGTCCAACAAAGAAGGCGTCCAATGCCTTCAAAACTAACAGAAAAAGACCCAAGTCCATTTGGGTACCTAAGTCTATGATAATACCTATTGCAGATTTTCTTGACAACCGAAAGAAGACCCCAGTCATGGTACCTGGACGGTGGTTGTTCACGACACATGACGGAAGAAAGATGTATGTTCCAAAGCTTACAACCCAAGAATGGAGGATGGGTCACTTTTGGAGGAAACCAAAAGGGAAATATCACAGGTATAGGAACAATCAGTAAGCACTCCTTCCCTTTCATTGAAAATGTTTTATATGTTGAGGGACTCAGACACAATCTACTGAGCATAAGTCAATTATGTGATAGTGGACACAATGTCTCCTTTGATAAAGAAAAATGTATTGTCAAGAATCTAGATGGATCCTTACTATTCTCTACTAAGAAGCAAAGCAATCTTTATAAGATTGATCTCAATGACCTCATAAATCAAAATGTATCGTGTCTAGTATCTATCAAAGAGAATCAATGGACTTGGCACAAGAAGCTTGGACATGCAAGCTTGAGACTAATCTCAAAGCTAAATAAGGATAACCTCGTAAGAGGACTTCCAAATCTTGCTTACAAGTCTGATGTTCTTTGTGATGCGTGTCAAAAAGGAAAACAAGTAAAAAGCTCTTTTGAATCAAAAAATATTATTTCCATAACTAGACCTCTTGAGCTGCTACATATTGATTTGTTTGGTCCAACCAGAACAACTTCCCTTAGTGGAAAATGTTATGGATTAGTCGTAGTGGACGACTACTCTAGATGGACATGGGTTATGTTCTTAAAACACAAGGATGAGTCTTATAAGATCTTTTCAATCTTTTGCAAAAGAATTCAAAATGAAAAAGGTGTTTGCATAACTTCAAGCAGAAGTGATCATAGAAGGGAATTCGAAAATGAAAGTTTTCAAGGGTTCTGTGAGGAGAACGGAATTCTCCACAACTTCTCTGTACCACGAACACCACAACAAAATGGTGTGGTAGAAAGAAAGAACAGGTCATTGCAAGAAATGGCTAGAACCATGCTTAATGATAATTCCACCTCTAAGCACTTCTGGGCTGAAGCAATAAACACTGCATGTTATTTACAAAATAGAATTTATATAAAACCTATCTTGAAAAAGACTCCCTATGAATTGTGGAAAGGACGAATGCCCAACATATCATATCTTCATCCCTTTGGATGTCAATGTTTCATATTAAACACTAAGGACAATCTTGGAAAGTTTGATTCTAAGTGTGATGATAGAATACTGTTAGGCTATTCCGAAACATCCAAGGCCTATAGAATTTACAACTCTAGAACCTTAACAGTTGAAGAAGCCATCCATGTTAAATTCAATGACAATAAGCCTGATAAAGAAATATCAGAGCTAGACGATTCATTTGCAGATATGAAGCTAAAAGATGCCAGTCCTTCAGCGTCCAGAGATTTGACGGATGATCCAAAGAAGAAGAAAAGGAACCAACTGGACGCTCTTGGCAAATGAAGACCTATCATTCAGATAATCAAATTCTTCGAAACGTTCAAGATCATGTCAGGACAAGATCGACCTTCAAGGAACAAGCTCAAGCTGCTTTGATTTCTGAACTGGAACTAAAGACACTGGACGACGCTCTCCTGGACGATGGTTAGATCAGCGCCACGAAGGACGAACTTAGTCAATTCGAAAAGAATGATGTTTGGATGCTAGTTCCTGCACCTAAGGACAAGTCTATCATTGGAACAAAGTGGGTGTTCCACAACAAGCTAGATGAAGCTAGCAAAGTGGTAAGAAATAAAGCAAAACTTGTAGTTCAAGGCTACTCTCAACAAGAAGGTATAGATTTTACCGAAACCTTTGCACCAGTAGCTAGATTAGAAGCCATCTGCATCTTACTTTCATTTGCTGCTCATAGTAATATGAAGCTCTATTAAATGGATGTAAAAAGTGCATTCTTAAATGGCATAATAAACGAGGAAGTCTATGTGAAACAACCTCCTGGTTTTGAGTGTGATACTTTTCCAAAACACGTTTTCATACTCAAAAAGGCTTTGTATGGACTTAAACAAGCTCCAAGAGCTTGATATGAAAAACTAAGTTCATTTCTTTTAGAAAATGGTTTTACTAGAGGAAAAGTGGACACCACTCTCTTTTGTAAAGACGTTAAATCACAGTTTATTATTGCGCAAATATATGTAGACGATATTATATTCGGTGCTACTAATGACGCTTTATACAAGGATTTCTCCAAGATCATGACAGCCGAATTCGAGATGAGTATGATGGGAGAATTAAAATTCTTCTTGGGATTGCAAGTAAAGTAGACTGCAAATGGCATATTCATACATCAAACAAAATATGTCAACGAACTCCTCAAGAAGTACAAGATGGACGATGCCAAGGAAATGAGTACACCTATGCATCCATCGTCAATACTCAACCTGAACGACTCTTCTAAAAAGGTAGACCAAACTACATACCGAGGTATGATTGGGTCTCTTTTATATTTCACAGCGTCTAAACCTTACATTATGTTTAGTGTATGCTTATGTGCCCGTTTTTAGTTTGACCCTAGAGAAACTCATCTAACAGCAGTTAAAAGAATTTTTAGATACTTAAAAAGGACCACTAACCTTGGTTTGTGTTTTAAGTCAAACAAAGAATATAGGTTAATTGGTTACTGCGATGCTAACTACGCGGGAGATAGAATAGAACGCAAAAGCACCAGTGGAGGATGTCAAGTCTCCTGGACAAGCAAAAGAAAAGGGACAATTGCCCTGTCTACAGCGGAAGCAGAGTATGTCTCAGCTGCGTCTTGTTGCTCACAACTCTTATGGATCAAGCATCAATTAGAAGACTATAGTATCTACCAGAGTAACATTCCTATATTTTGTGATAACACTGCTGCTATAAATTTGTCTAAAAATCCTATTTTACATTCTCGAGTAAAGCACATTGAAATAAAACATCATTTTATAAGAGATTATGTTCATAAGGGAATTGTCGATATTCAGTTTGTTAAGACTAAAAATCAGTTGGCCGACATATTTACAAAATCCCTTCCTGAAGATAAACTCATCCATATTCGAGATCTTCTTGGTATGGAATTTATAAATGAATAGTTTATTCAACATGCCTTGACTGTCCAAAGATGTGAGCGTCCAATGTGTTGTAGCGTCCAATGTGTTGTAGCGTCCAATATTACATTGTCCATATGCATAGCTTTTTGCATTCCATAACAACTTACATTTATGCGTGCATAATGTTATTTATCCGTACTCAATTATGTTTTCTCTGAAAATGATTCGAAATAAATGTTTTATTCCGATCTGAGTCCCTCATGCGCCGTATAACCAACCTCGAATTTGTAAGCGCCTGACCTAGCATTTATTGCACATCACCTCTCTCTTCGAAAGTAAAAGAATCACCAAAAACAAAACTCTTCGGTTTCTTCATATACACTCAAACCTAAACCAAACACTCACCTCTTCTCAAATCCACCTGAACTCTATGTCTCTCAAAGCCTCTTAAACCCTAACAATCTTTCAAGCTCTCAGAAATGGCATCTGACAAGGCTGATCCTGCTGCAAAGGCCGTGGCTCGTGTGGAGAGCCTAGACAAGACTGTTGTTCCCATCGAAAGCCGTTTTGATATCCAAGCTTTAGAGGACATGGGTGTGACTGTTATGGACAACTTGCTCAGATGTGGAATTCTCAACTACTTCCATCTGAAAGAGATCATATACCCAGAACTCATCAAACAATTCTGGAACTCTGCCGTTTTCTCAAACACGGACATCACTGGAACTGCTCTGGGAGTCAAGGTCACATTAGACCTCAGCTCTGTTGCCCAAGCCATTGGCTGTGAGCGGGTTGGGTCCTGCATCAAGAATGGTTGAGAAAACAATTTTGGAGGACATGATACTATTGATGATGCACTGATAGGTCTAGAAGGCGAAGGGCCAGTGGAATATAGCAAGCTAACAAAAGAGGGGAAGATTTTCCAACAGTTTTTGAACAAGGGAATTCTTCACAAGGCTGGATCGAAGGACAACGTTACCTTTTTGCACAGGTTCGCATTGTTCCATATGATCACAGGCCAACAGTTCAACCTGCCGCACCTCATCCTAAGTAACATCTTCAGGACCATGAGAGGACGTGGAGAGCACGATCAGATCACCTACGCCGCTCTCCTTAACAGACTCTTCTGGCAACAACAGGTGTATCATGCCTTCTTTGTTCTATCCCTTGGAGAGCAAAGTCAGATTAGAATTTTGGGTGGTGGACAACGTTTCACTCAACTGCCATTTGGACACAATAATGTTGTCCAGATGAAGGCTGGATTCGTGCTGAAGCCTTTGGAGACCACGTCCAAACTAATGGAAGATAGAAAGGAAGTCGTGGAGATGGCACCTCTATAAACAATTGAGCCAACTGTCTATGTTGCTAAGCCGATGGACGACGAGGCACTGCTTGTGAATCCAATTGCTGCCAGATCATCCACCAGGAGGAGGTCGTCCAAGACGCAAGCAACCAGGGTTACAAGATCCAAGATCCAAAGACCCTCGGCTTCGTCTTCTCCTCTTACAGCTGCTCCTATCGCTGTCTCAGCTCCTTCGCCTGCTCCAACACAAACTCCTGCTAAAAGACAGTTGATCGTCGCTTCTGACAACAAAGACGATGAGCCAATTGGTAAGTTTGTCAAGAAGCAGAAAGTTGCCATGGTTTATGTTCTTGTTCAACCACAACCACAACCATAACCATCTGCCTCATCCAAACGACCAGCAGAAGCACTGCCAGGGGAAGCACAGTCTAAAAGAAGTAAGCTTTCCTCTTCTACTGCTGATGAACCTGTCAGCGACCTTGATGATTTAATCATTATTGAACCATTTAAACCTCTTACCCAAACACAACCTGACCCATATTTGCTACTGCCTGGTGATGAAGGTTATACCTGCACCATCCTTACCCTTGGTATCTCAAAATCTTATCTCTCCATCAAGCCTACAAAATCACCTTCCTCCTCAATCATCATTCCCTTCCCTACCCTTTCCTCAAAAACCTTGGAGCACACTAAACAGAAATGGCCTCTACTTTTTGTTGAAGGCAATTCCCAAAACCTCCTAGACGACAATGCCATCATTTTGCATCCAGAGCTTCCCGAACCAGACTTCGGTTTTGACTACTCTCCCATCAATTCGAACAAGTACATGGACGACTATGTCCATAAACCTTCTAAAGCTTATCTAGTACTGCCTCCTGGAGCTATTGAACACTTACCGCTTAAGCGGTTTATCAGACGGAGGTACCCTAAAGTTGTACGAGCTTGGCGCATCAATGCACATCCTCCTAGAGTTCTTCAACACAAAATACCTCTAGTGGACTACATCGAGAAAGCTCTGCAACAAAGGAAACCTGGGGGCAAGCAGACTGTTCATATAAGGCCTGCAGATTTGAAGTTTCGGCCTTTAGACCCAGCAGAAGATGGATTCTTTCCATCTACCTTTGAGCACATGTTTTG
The DNA here is from genome assembly GCA_004329165.1 of Spatholobus suberectus. NCBI lineage: Eukaryota > Viridiplantae > Streptophyta > Magnoliopsida > Fabales > Fabaceae > Spatholobus > Spatholobus suberectus. The sequence goes on from CM014735.1 coordinate 8,929,072, forward strand.
CAACACTCTCAAAGGTTCTGCCACCTTGAAGTTTCAACTCTTCATTCCCCTATCACAACACATCCAACCTTCCACATCCATCCGCATCCAACCAGATCGCGTCTGCCCAAGACTGCCAACATAGATGACAATTGCAAGAAGAAGAAGATTCTAACCAAGGCACTATCCCTGCCTTTGCCGTCCATAGCTGATTTTCAACAACATTCAAATCATTCCCGTGAATGGTTTCTAGCTCAGCGTCTTCATACAGACTTGGACGAGGACGATGCTAAACGCTTCTGGTATCACCATATGTTCCAATGCGAATAAGAAGCATCCTATAGTGGAGTTTCAGCAGACGACAAAGCCGATATCCCAACTGCAACGAACTGTGAAGTCACGCAGCGTCCAGCTCGTGTATTTCACTTTTCAGACTCTTCAACTGCTTTTGTCTGTCCAGCAAACGAGCGTCCACTCCTTGGTACAAAAACTTCTATCCTATACACTACGATTGCCATTCTTACTCACCACACAAATTTTCAACCACCATACCCTTGGACCACTCCACGTCCATACCAACTAGAAGTACAAGATTTGAAGCTTCTCGAAGCACCACCTCCCCCTCTGAAGCTCTTCCACCCACTCCTTCCCAACCACCGTCACCTACACCTCCACCACCGCCTACTCCTGACTCTCAAACCTCCGCAAGCCTCCCTATCTCTTCTTCTGCCCTTTTTCCCCTTCCCCCTATTGACCCTGTCGTTCAACAATACATTACCAACCAACTGCAACCCATCTTCACCCTTCTTCAACAAATTCTCTAGAACCAACAAGCTCTCCTACACCTTCCTCAACCTTCCCCACCTCCTCCTCCGCCACCGCAACAGTGACTGTGATGACGACTCCCTTTTTCCTTTTGTCTGTTTTTTGCTACTGACAAAGGGGGAGAAAGCATTATATTTTATGTTTTTTCCTTTGTCGCATTTTTTTTCTTGCATCTGTTCTTGTCAAATTTATGCTCCGTACAGTTAAATAAAATACATAGTTGATCTGTTTTACTTCAAGTGTTGCTCTACTTATATTAAATCCTATATCTGTTATATATAATATGCTTGATACTTGGTATAGTATTCGATATAGACTTAAGCTGATATCTTGTGTCTCAAGTATACAAAACTTGGAATATCAAACTCAGGGGGAGCATAGTAAGTTTTTCGAAAAACTCCTTTATGCGTCCTTTTATATTCCAGCAAAAATTTAAAAATTAATAAGGTTTGTCATTATCAAAAAGGGGGAGATTGTTGGAACCAAAGACGTAGAAGCGTTTAAACCCTCAATGTTTTGAAGATAACAAGCTTATTAATGTTCAAGTTTGTGCTTAAAGACTAACCCTGTCACAGCTAAGAAGACCGTCCAGTTGACATGTTAAAGAAGACTGTCTAGTAGACGTGTTAAAGACCGTCCAGTAGACGTGTTAAAAACAGTCCAGAAGACTTGTTAAAGAGGACCGTCCTTTTGAACAAACTGGAGGCGACTGTCCGATGAATAAACTCATGCAAGCCTCAAAGATCATATATTCAAACGGCTAAGTTTTTATTTTAAATGTCCAATTTATTTATGCTAGTTTTCTTGAAACTAACATATTACTACTTTTATGATCTAACGTTCAAATTGTTTGAAGCAGTAAATAACATCAGAATCATTCTAGTGCAAGAGCACAGCAAAATCAGATAAAGCAAGTCAACTTATCAAGCTGCTGAGACGAATGAAGAATATTCAGAAAAGTAGAATGCCAGCACAGCTCTGCACCTTCCATTTTAGTGCAAGTCTAAAAGATGCCGCGCCTGATCACTCTGAAAGGACAGTTTGCACACTTCTCATTGCATAACGAAATCAAAGTCTTCTACAACGGATCTTTTCTCTGAAGACTATATATGTATCAAGGAAGAACGTCACAAGTGCATTGATTGAACAAGTAAAAAACCCAATGAGTAGGGTATCATTCTTCACAAGAATTGGAGTAACATGGTTCAATTCAATTAAACAATTACTCTAAATGCAAGCAAAGAATGCTTGTCACTAACATACTTGTGTAAAAATAAAGTGTAGAACAATAAACTAATGTTATGTGTAAGTGCTTTTCTCAAAAAAAAATTATCAATGGTGATAATAGCAGTTAGCGATTTGAATCCCTTTATGTTCATCCTCTATAATTTTTTCCAAAATTAAATATAATTCAAACATGGATTAGAAGTTCAGATTTCACTAATGGATATTAAACTCAATTCTTTGGCATAAAATCACTTTGATTCAACCCAATGTTCTACTTCCATAGCTCCATTGAAACCAAATTAAGCATTAAATTCAAAATCCATAAGAACATATATCTTAAGAAATATTATTCATAAGTTCAATGTAATACCTGGTAATCTCAATTAGTTCAAAACACATGTATATGATTCCTCATAATACACACATTCAAGATCAATCTCAACAATGGGTAATTGCAAGAAGCATTAAAAATAGAGTGGATTACTATAAACACAATGAATTACATTAAATCAAGGTTCAATATAAAAGAATCCCACAAAGATCATGCAACCCTAACTACAATAAAGTTTTAGCGAAACGTGTTGAAAGAAAAAATGAAAAGAAAAAAATGGCAATGGATGATGGTAAATACACTAAATCTTTAGTCTCTTCTTCCAAGGGTTGTTTCTTCAATAGTAGAAATGAAGAGAGAAATATTAAGATTTAGTGTGAGTGAATTGAGAAATGGTCTTCCAACATATTCTACCTCGAATGAGTCTTGCAAAGAGTTTAAATATCAATTGGAATAGGCTTAACTCATTAACAAATTTTGTTACAGTCCTTAAATAAGTTATTGTCAACGTTTGACACTAACCAAATGTCTGGGGCGTTCGACAAAAAAATATTTGATAAGCTTGAAGAAGCTAGATGCCAACTAGCATTTCAAATGCTAGTCTACTAGTGAAAATTCAATATCCCAGTGTCTCCTTTTATGCATGGTGTCTTCTTGCTGGCCTACTAAACTCAATCTTAGCGTCCAACGCTAAGCTTCTAGAAGAGATCTTGCTTCTTTTCATCATGGCGTGGGACATCATTCCAATATATGGGACGCTACACCCTAATTACAATTGTTTTGCTTTATTTTCCTACAAAATAAAAAAAAGAATTCGTCAAAAGTATGTTTATTTATTTTCCTACAAAACTATTTTTATGGATTTGTATGAATTTTTCTTCTTTTTTGTATTTCTTTTTCTTCCTTTTTTTTTCATTAAATCATGCACATAAATTCATCAAATATAAATTCATCAGTCTACCCAATTTTGGATTGAATTGGGTGGTAGGGATGAATACTAAGTAAAAGTCGTGCTAGTTGTAGAAAGAGGAAAATAACTGTAAATGATAGAAATCGTTCTAACTAGCCTTTCCACATTGAGTCATGAAACGCCCGATGTGTACCATAGTTGATTTTTAATCTTTTCTTGAGAAGGTGGCAAAGTCTGGTACTTTATACCTCTTTAGCAAAGGATTTGCTTTGTCTATCCATTCCAAACATGGCTTCCTATAGTCAGGTCTATGGGCTTCAATCAAAGCCCAAATCGTTTCCTGATATCCTCGACTATCATATTAAGTAGGGCTATTTATGGGTCGAGTTGGTTCAGATTTGGTGAAAAATAAAATTTGAACCAATCATTTTTCATTGGTTCAGATTGGTTAGAATTATATTTTTTTTCACAACCCAAACCAAACCAACCCAATCAAGAACGGGTTGCTTCGGTTCAGGTCTATCCTATAAAAATTATGCAAAAATTTGTTTTTAAAAAAATTAAAAATACATGATTTTGTCCAAAATTTGACACATAATCCTATCATCAAAAGAGTTTAAACAACATGTTTTGTTGTAATTGGCTTACACTAACAAAGTAATAGTAAAAAAATACAAAAAAAATGATTAAAAAAGTAAAAACGAGTAAAGTCTAGAAGGCAAAAACATAAAATACTAAAAAAGAACACTAGTTTGGTTCGGTTCGAGTTTCATTGGGTTTGCAAATCCAAACTTGATGCTCAAACCAATCATGGTCGAGTTCCATTGGTTCGGTTTGGGTTAGACTCAATTGACTTAAAAAATCTGAACCAATTTAATTAGTTCGATTTGGATAGCTAGGTTGATCAGGTTGATCTGAACCAATGAACACCCTTAATATTATGGTCAATCTAATTTAAAGTAGAGAACCTATGCTTTGCCCAAGTTGACCATGAGTTGACATGAATAACCGTAGTGGGCATCTATTTGCTAAAGTCGTACGTGGAAGACTAGATCACCTTAGGATTACATGTAGGCTGGTAATCAGGCTGACCTGCAGTTAGTCACTATGTGTACCTATATGGTTGTCTTGTAACAATCTCACATTTCAAGTTTTTACCTTCCATAATTAGTTGTAAGGGCCTGGAATGGAGGGGTATCCCTCTAAGGTTCAAAATTTGCAGGAGGTAACCTAATGACTCTTGTAGCATTTACGGGTTGCCTGACCACCTATACTATTCCAAATTGGAACTATGGGGACCAGCAGCCTCTCCAGTAAGCTAAGTAATGACTAGGATGCTTGTCCATGGATTCAGTTGATTCCTCTATATAAAAGAAGTCGAAATATCCTGTTGGTGCACCTGTCATTGCTCCTCTTCTCTCACTTTTTGAATTTCATTTTGTACCATGGTCTTCACAATGTCTCCTATTTGTTGGGAAATTTGGTTTATGATATTATGAACCCTATCTCCATTTGTTGATAGATGTAGGAGGGAGTAACTACAGGATCTTGTTCCTCATCACTTGCAGGCTCATTGAGTCATTAATGAGGATAAAGTTCTACAAAGGTGGAGGAATGGAAGCAGTGGTAGTCACTTGGATACCAACAACGTAAATGGTAGCAATCACATGGAAGGTGCAATTGTGGTAGTTACAACCATGCTCGGTTGTATAACAGCTCAGCTACTGCCACACTTCCTATTGGTTGATGTCGATCATATCTTGTTGATGCTTTGACCTTATCTTAATTGTATACGTTGGTTGCGATCAAAGGAAGGTGAAGTAAACTTTAGTTTGAACGACCAAAGTCCCACCAAGCATGCTAGAATTATGTTGGTCTCAAATACAACTAGATCAATCATGTGAATGGTTAATCACCAACATAATGATTCCCTTTAGGTGATTTACTTAAGGAAGGGGCTCTATTCCTTAAAATGAGTTCCCAATCAACACCAAAGAGCTACCTTGTGGTTGTGTGACTAATTAAAGTTATGTTACGCTACTTTTATATAGTTGAAATAAGGTAAAGAAGTGTGGTAAATAGTTGAATTTGTAAAAAAAATTGTAAATAAAATGATAAATGGCTGAAAAGATAGATTTTGATTGATTTGGTGAGGGACTTGTTTTACATATCAAAATTTGCTATATATAATGCTTCTATGAAGTTCCTAGCATTAGCCCTTTTTTCCCAAAAATAACTACCTAGTTTCCTACTTTTTTTGACAATCATAGGCAGTTGGCATGGAAACTACTCTCAAATTAGTTCCCACATTCTATATTTGAGTTCCCATACCCTTGTCTTAATTTCTAGTTGTCCCACCCCAATTTTGGGAGTGCTCTAGGCCTAATTGCGCTCAACCCAGACAGCTGTTTGGCCCAAATATCACCCAACTAATTTTAGTGCCAATAAGGTTATGTAATTTTTCTTTACTCATATTGAAGGAGTTTTTACATGAAAAATTCTTGATGTCATTGTTCAATCCTCACACACTTATTTCATTTCATTTGGTGCTCATTTTGAATTTAGAGGAGGAAATTTAGGATATTAATTACCAAAAGCTAGTCACTCAAATCCAACTTTTGCATTAATCCGTACTACACAAATCCGGTTTGAATCTATCCCATTACATAGTGCATTGACGGAGAAAAACAAGAGATTAGACGATGTGGGTTGAAAATGGGCACTTGATTTTTTTCACTCTGTTGTGTTACTAGTCAGCAAAGAAAAATCCTATCCTTATAACTAATAGCAGTTAGGCTTCGTTGCTTTCCACAAGACTTCAGTCCGTCAGCAATTTAAATGCCCATTAGCTATATACTAATGATTGTTTGCACTTCAGTTTGATAGGCCAACCCACTTGTCCCATAAATCGCAATTTAATTGGCTAGTCCAATTTTTTTAAGAAAAATACACCGAACTATAAGAGGCAAGGCCAACTGAAAACTCTAAAATTACTTGATTAGTATTCAATAGCAAAGTGGTAATAACTCACTAGAGTTGGTCTAATGATGAGGAATATAGGTAGATTGTGGTCTTAGGCTCCAATTTATTATTGTCATTTTACATGCAGAAAAAAAAAGTGCTAGTAATATATTTTTAACACATTTTTTGCTTTTGATTAAAATTTATTAAAAATTATAAAATTATGAGTGATATTCATTAAATAAAAAGTGAGATCTATAAAATTTTGTAATTTTTAACAAATTTCAAATAACATTAAAGAATATATTCAAAAGGGTGTGCTAGAAAATATATTACTATCATTTTTCATATCCAGTAATTTAGCGACAAAAAAATCAAAAGAACTATCAAAATGATCAACAATTAATTTCATAAAGTTATTATTATTATTTATTAAATGAATAATTATAAATCCTCCTACTATTCCTCCTACTTGCATTGTATGGTAAGTGTTAAATGTTTTTTGCGTTTCCAAAATGTTAATTTTTCTATTTTATTAATTTTAGGAACTAATTTGATTGATGATTACAATTTCAAAAATTAAATTAGTGATTCACTCTATTAAATACATTTACTTTCTTATTTAATACTTTCTTTATAAAATATTAAGATTTATTACCCATATGTTTAACGACAGATTTATACGTATGAAATAGTAAACAAATTAATTATTTTATACAGAGGTTATGTTTACATAAAAAAAATATTAACACTGTTATAATTTATTTAAATAAAAAATTTAATAAAAGCTATTCCTTACGTCTAATGTGTTATTTTCGAATTGTATTGCCTTTTATTATTTTATATGAACATTTCCTCATTTCCTGTGAACTTATTCATTTGGATCATCCATCCACGTTTACCCTTTAAATAAGACTCAGTAAAAGGTGTACAAAATAAATTAATGACAAGAGCTATGATGGGTTTAAAAAAATGTATATGGTAGGCAAACTCCATATTTGACTGTGTACTGTTGGGATATGGGCGTGGGTTTCCCTCTTTTCTTGCATTAAAAATTAAACCCGAACAATATACTTGAAAATAGTAAACAAAAATATAATTAAATTAATTTTATTCTAAAATTATTGTCTCTTTTGTTCTAAAAAAAATTTAAGGAGAGAGGATGACACCCAGTCAAGGCAATGAAAGTCTCTAAGCTCAAAAAACGTTTACAACAAATACTTGCATTTACCTCTCCTAAAAAAGACAAGAGAGTTCAAACTTGCAACATATCAGATACAAAACTTTGTCTTACTTCACTCAATCAGTTTATTCTAAAATTAATCTTTCAATTTTCAAAGTCAATTATACTCCTTTATAATTTTGTTAGCGCCTAATTATTAGCAGTTTTAACGTAAGACGATAATATTTTAAACACTAGAGAAATTTACTAGCGGTTTAAAAAAAATCCACTAATAAACAACCACATTTTAATTAACGATTTTGTACAGAAGCTAATAAAAAAGCAAAAAATAATTAAATATAAATTATTATTATTATTATTTTAATCTTTTTTATTAAGAGTAAATAGTCATTTATGATAAGTTATTGACTTTTACAATAATTATGTATTTTAAAAGTCATACCAACAATGTTTTTGATTGATTTGATTTGTAAAATATTTTATACTGACAGTGCATACATATTAAACTCAAAAATTAATTATCCTATCAACGTGAAATTATAAATAATGTTTTGTTTCTTGTAGGATTTATTTGAAATTCTTTCAAGACAAATCACAAGGTGATACTGAAATGGGACAAGTTTCGAGAAGCAACACCAATATGAGAATGGAAGTTTTTAATTGTGCTTGTTCTTTAAAGTTTTAAATGTTTTGATGGTTTAAAATGCTAATTAATAACCCACTAGGGTCAGTTTGGTGGGAAATTTAGATAATTTGCATGAGATAATAAGTTATAATAACTCAGTACTATCATAGTACACAAGAAAAATGCTAATTAATTTTACCTTATCCATTTTATGGTTTTTGATTGTTTGGATATTTGTTGGATTTCATTAAGAATAGGATGGAAGTCAAAAGCTATTAAATGCGTAACATTTAATATTTCCACCTAAAATTACAAACTACAGTTGGTTTTTAAAATTTTGCATATTAAATATTGTGGCAATTTTTTGTGAATATAACAACTGACACCAAAGTTAAAATTTAAAATCTTGTGCAAACTACTCAAACCTCTATCATTAGATTGACTCTAGTGAGTTCAAATATTGTAGTAGTTCTTGACTGGCACTAGATTTTTTTTAAAAAAAAATTAGTCAACATATAGGGGGAATACAAAACCGTCGTGACATTAAATGGTAATGTTTTATTTTATTAATCATGGAGGTTACAAACTGCTGTTACATTAAAAATATATATTTTTTCTAAATTGCAGTAGTTAAATGAGAAAATAAGTTATGCACTGACCGTGTAAAGCAATTTTACACTATTATTCAATCAAAACTACCATGTATAATAAGTTTGTTAACTTTTATAATAATTACCTTAAAAGTTATACTAACGATAATTTCTAATTAATTAATAGTATACAATTTTCACACTGATAATACATAATCATTAAACTCAATTAAAATTGTTACAATTTGCTTCTGGTAGTTGGGTGACGGTTTTTTTAAAAAAAAAAAAAAAATCACCACAATAAGAGTTTTGGACGCTTCAAATAGCGGCAGTTGTAACCACCACAGTTGGAACTAATAACCGCCACCGCTTCTCAATTTTTTATTTTTTGTGTTTGTATAGTTTTTCTTTTGTGGGATGGACATCTATGTGTATTATTACCCTTATGACTTAATTAAATAGAATTTAATTTTTAAAGTAGGGTAATGCCAGCTTCACTTTATACAATTATTTATTTATGTTATTATAATATAAAATAGTTTATTTTCTTTCTATGAGTATAACATTTCACGATATAAGATAACGTCAAAAAATAATCTTTCGTTAGTGGCAGAAGAAAAGTGTCTAGAAAGTCCTAATACCCATCTAATGATGATCATTTGACATGTGACCAATAGAGAGAGGAGAGAGGCCTAGTATTCTCTGAGGATTAGCCCCTAACACTTTAAATATGTTTGATTTGCTAATTCTGGGTGGAAAACAAAGAAAAAAAGAAGGAAAGATTGCACAAACTCTCTGTAGTTTCTTTGGCAATCAGCATGTGTAGGAAAAGAAAGACATACTATATGTATTATTTTACGTGGGTTCCTGACGAGGAAGTTTAACAGAGAAAGAAAATTATTTTGTGGGTATAGTTTTTCTCTCACTTTATTTATTATATAAATATAAATATTTTAAGTAAATTAATTTTATTACATAAAAATAATAAAATAAAGCAGGTGACTTTAGGCTTATAAATTTTTGGTTTATTTTTTATTAATAATTACAAAAATATCCTTTAATTTTGTGTATTAAAAGTAAAGATTTAATACACACATAGTTAAATTTTAAATAATTCGTTTTAAATAACAATTATGGATATAAATTAAGAAATAACACTATTGCATAAAACACTTTTTAAATAGGTTCTTGAACTGATTTAGATACATGTGATATAAAAAAATAGGTGATTTTAAATCGAATTTTGAACTGATTTAAAAAAAAAATTAACTTGGTTATAACCATAATTGAGTTAAAAAACCTCCAAACATTTAAAAGAAGATTCACAAACAAGATCATCTTTAAACAGCTTCACTAAATCAACCAATTCATCATAATCATCTTTTAGCCTCAAAACACAAACACATTTTAGTCTCAAAACACAAACACATAGGCAAAGGAGGCGCGAAACGAAAGGGAGAGAACAAAATACGAGGATGTTCTTTGAGCAAGCGGGAGAGGGAGGGCCATTGGCAAAGACGATGGTGGCAGAAAAGTGGCAATAGGTCTGGAGGTTAAGAGCCTCTAGAGTGGAGAGAGGGGAAGGGTGCAAGTAAAACCCTTTCTCCGCTATGGCTCTCTCTTCTTCCTCTTCGTGCACCATTCGTAGACTCCAACAGTGTTCAGTGAATCAACGCCTCTTGCTCTATGTACTTCGCTATTGCCCTCTTGCTCCACCTGTTCTTCTCCTTCAACGCCTCAATTGTCGTGTATATCATCTACAACACACAACAAATTAACAAGCTATTTAGCTTAAAACACAGAAAGAAAGGTTTCAGCATTCTGTTTCAGCAACACTAAAGCTGAGGTCAAGCTTCTTGGTAGTGGTTACAGCACTCATAGGGCTTCTTGGGGCCGATGAGGTCGACGGAGGGGCTGTGGGACTGGGCGAAGAGGTGGGAGGGGAGAGTGAAGGGGAGTTTAAGGGTGGAGGGGTTAGAGAAAGAGATGAGAGATTTTTAAATCGAAGGGCTTTTAAGAATGTGTAGACAGTCTGTTGCTTAGAAGTAAGGTTTGGGGGTTGTCTTGCACTCAAAGTTTTTAAATAGGTTGGGGGAGGAATCGATTTAAAAAGTATGTTTTTAAATCAGTTCAAAGAGAATCGAGTTAAAATGTTGTTTTAAAATTTCAAAGATTACTCATGAAACATTTTTAAATCGGTTCATCGTGAATTGAGTTTAAAAAGTTGCAAAAATTTCAAAAATGTCACCGCATCCATCTTTTAAATCGGTTCAAATTGAACCAAGTTAAATTCCTATTATAAAAAATGAATTTGTTAGTAGTGTAAATTATTATATTTGAGTCTATTTTATTTTCATTTTGGTTACTTTATAATATGTTTTGCGAACAATAATAATTAAAAAAAATAGATATTTAGTTAAATTTAAAACAATTCATAATAATTTATTTAAAATAATAATTCATGATAGAAATTAAGAGACAAATTATTATTATTATTATTATATATAAATTTACATTTTAATCTTTTAAATAATATTTTAAAACTAATTTTTTAAATAATAATATATATAAGAAATTTCAAAGTGTATATAAATATTAAATTTAGGAAAAATTACTTTTTATTTAATAATAAATTTTAAAATATAAAAATAAAACATTAAATAATATTTAACAGCACTAAATATCATATTAATGTTCAGGATCAAATTTTTTTACTACATAAATATGTAGCCCTAGATTTTATGCAATAGCCTAATTGTAGCCCTAGCCGGCTACCATTTTCCGTCTGTAAAATCATTGTCTAATTTTGTCGTGCTTGTGGTTCGAAAGTCAGAATTGTTTTATTTTAAATAAAACTTTCCATTCCACCATAACTTGTAACGGCAGAATATTAAGAGCTGATACAATCTCATAGAAAAACATTACGATATACTCGCTTATTCGTTAAATTAAAAAGCCCTTAGCTAGCCCTCTTAGGCAATATTGCCATACTTGGCCTTGTAGTCTCGCCACAGCTGGTCAACTGGCTTTCCCAGTAACTGAACGAAGAATTGATCGCTATAACCAGTCCTCATCAACTTGTTCAGTTGAGCCACAAACCCATTTTTGAGACTATCACAATAGTCCAGAAAATGAGCAGTAACATCATAACCCTGGTCCCATTTCTGTCCTTGCCCTGGTTTTACCCAGTGACTCGGTGCATAGTTTGCCCTCAGCCTCACAAAGTCTGCTATACCTTCAATTAATCCGCCAGGAGCCTGACCATTCCCATCCCACTGCCAAACGTGGACCATTTCATGATAGAGCACCCCTGTAATCTCTGTTTTCACATCCCCTTTATAACCATTGACATATCTTGCACTCACATGAATCTCATCGTTGCTAGTATATGCAACCCCATCCATGTCATCAACAAATAAGCTTACCTTCTGCACGTTTTTTGTGTCAGCAAGGTTATTTTGCTGAAAGACCCTCAGCGTGAATCGGGTGGCAGAGATAAGTGTTCGCTGGGCGTATGCTGCTCCTATTTTGTCACGGAAAGTCACACCACCAGGAGTTGTGAGTGCATTGTTGGTGACAGTGAATTTAACTGCCTGTGTTTCGTGTATTGTAGATAGGAATAATAAGAAACAAAGGGCATGCGTGATCATGGTTCCGTTTTGAGCCTTTTGGTTTCTCATGGGGAATCAGTTTGTGGTTGGTCACTGCACAAGGATTGGGTTGGGTGCTTGCTTTTATATAGAAAACAATGGCAAGCTTTATTCCACAGCATTAATATTTTTATTGAATCTTTAAGACAATTGGAGTGCCATATGATCAAGTCAAATCTCCTAGTGAGAAATGTTAATGGGAGTGGGGCGGATCTATATCATTACTTTTGCTTTTGCCAAACAGTATCTCATTAGGCATTACTTGACACTTAAATGGATCCTTTAATGTCTATAATAAATTAAGTTTTTAGCTTCAATAATTTTTTTATTAGAGAAGACAAGTATTTTTCACCAAAGGTAATTTTATTTGAACTGAATAAAACAATTGTAGATGACAAAATTACATATTTAGAGTTCAAACTCAAAACAAATAGTTAAGATGAAATAATTTCATGTTAGTTAATTCATGCGCTTGGTGATTTTAGTTTCTATAAAATGTTTAAATTTAGTTTTAATCTTTAAGAAAAACAATTTTGATTCTCATAAACCTTAAACCCTAATATTTTTGAAAATAATCTTTAAATACATAACATGACGTCATTGAACAATAATAAGATTTATTTTTATAAGTTTTAAAATTTATGAGAATCAAAATCAACAAAAAATTAGTGAAAGATTAAGTTAAATTTAAATATATTTACTTTGATTAAAAATATATTCAACCCTAATATTTATTTAGAAATATGATTGTAGGTAGTTAAAATGATATGCAATCTACGGTAGACAACTTTAGTAGCAGGACTAGTTTGTAAGGCTACTCGAAAGCAAGTTTCAACGAGTCGAGAGTTTAATTTGCAATAGGAAAAAAAAAGCACTTAAGAAATAGATAGATATATATATTTATTAAAAATTTAGATTAATTTTTTTCTTCATGTGTACAAAACTACATATTTAATTTTGCATCTAAGGTCTTAGTTTTTGGGAAATGTTTGTAGATACATTGCTCAAAGAGGACAAAATTTGGTTACAAAAAGGAATTTTTTTATTATTTTTATTTGTACAAGATTATATCAATACTGTATTAAGGTAACGTTGGAATTTAAACGTTATTAAGGTAATGTTGAAATTTCTTTGTAATTATGGAAGACCACGTTCAAGTAACCATTTTTGGGGGTTGTATTTTAGGTCTAAACCAACTTTTTCTAAAACCAAATGTGACTGAGTGTCCTTTAGAAAAATGTAAGCGTATATATGTATGAAAATCAAACATTTATCTTGATATTTACAAACCATTCATTAACTTGTGTAAATAGAATTGAAGAGTCCAAAGTTTTAGAATGAAAAGATAAGCCTCTTAATAAAGAGTGAGATACCATAGACAATAGATATTGTTTGAGAGAGAGAAAAAAAATACCTTCATTAGGACGATAAGATTTGTCTGAGAAAAAAAAATTATATTATAAATCATCCTTGTTAAGTGAGACTTCAATCCTCTTATATCAAGAAAAAACACTGTAATCATAGTTTCAATAGTAAAGATATTTTTATTAGACTGTCTCATAATGTTTCTTTACTCCTGTTGAAGTTTTTCACATTAAAAATTCTTGATGTAATTCTTCTATCTTCACACACTTATCTCATTCTCATTTTCAACTTACAGAAGAAGAAAACTGGTCTATTATATTAGCTCCGAGCCAAAGTAATGACTCAATGCACAAATCCGGTTTAAATTTAAATCTATCCCACTACATAGTGCATCGGCTAGCACCGCACTTGGTTAACAGGGAACGAGAAATAATTGACGGAGAAAAACAAGAGATTAGACGATGTGGGTTGAAAATGGATGCTTGATTTTTTTTTTTAACTTTGTTGTTTTACTAGTCAGCAAAGATAAAGCCTATCCTTGGAACTAATAGCAGTTAGGCTTCGTTGCTTTCTACCAAACTAAAGTCCTTTTGGCGTTAGCAGTTTAAATGCCCATTAGCTATATATATAATAATGATTGTTTGAAATCGAGTTTAATTGGCCGACCCACTGGACCCACAATTCGCAATTTAATTGGGCAGTCCGAATTAAAAAATAAGCCGGATTATTAAATGTAAGCCCGAATTGATAACTCTAAAATTACTTAGTATTCAATATAGCAGTGACAAAAAACAAATCATAATGATCACTAATTAATTTCATAAAGTTGTTATTATTTACTAAATATATAATATCATACAATTATATATATATATATATAGAGAGAGAGAGAGAGAGAGAATACGTGTATTAAGAAATTAATAGTTAATATATATGTTTGACGGCAGATTTATATATATAAAATAATAAACAAATTTAAGGTTATGTTTACATAAAAATAAAAAAATTATTAACACTATTATAATTTATTTAAATAAAAATTTTAATGAAAGTTATTCCGTATGTATAGCGTGTTTGATTTTATTTTAAAATTTTATTTTATTTTATTATTTTATATGATGTGTCATTCTTTTACTATTTTTATTAATTATTTCAAAAAAGTCTTGGATATTTAATATTTTAGCAATTTTTTTATAAAATAATAGGTAAAATAATAAAGTAAATTAATGATATAATCATTTTCATTTTCTTTATTAAATTTGAATTAATTATATTTTTCATCAAAATTAATTTGTACTCTTTTTCAACTAAACGAGCTATTTTTTTTGTAACTATCATAATTAGAATTTTTGGCTCTTTGATGAGACTCCAAAGTACTCCCGTAAGTTTTGGTACTTTGAGCTGACTATCAGATTAATTTTCAGTTTGAGACTTAATCACATTTAAAACTCTTCCCCCCTTTCAAAAGATGTGTTTTGTGAAAAACAAACTTGAATCCTCTCCCACAAGCTCAGCATATGTTATCAACTAAGTCACACTTAGTATGTACAATTAAATGAGATATTTTGAATCATCATACTAAAACAAAATCAAAAGTTAAATTTGTGCAAAAATTTAAACAACTAAAATATTGATAAGTTCATGTTATTTTTAAAAACCATATCAAACTTCTGTCTAAAATTTATAAGTTTCTAACTTCCACACCTTTGGACATGCGTGCACACGCCCCATAAGCTCTTTTAATTGAAATAAAATACTCTTTTTGTCTCACCTTGTTTGACTTTTAAACTTTTGGCACAAAAATTAAGAAATATAATTAATATTTTAAATTTCATAAAAATTATTATGCATTTTCTTAATATATCTCTTGTCTTTCATATTAATTAGATTCTTTCTCATCTATATTTTTTTTTTAATTTTCTCACTTCACAATAAATGGATAAGTATACAACAAAAAAATATTTAATATTTCATTAATATTGTAAAATGATAATCAAAATAGAACTTCTTTTTTTACCAAAATGTCAAATAAAATAGGACAAAGGAAATAATATTTTTTTTTTCTTTTGTTATCATACTTTTAAGAAGGATGATCATGGATTGGATAATGGATAAAATTGAATTGGAAGAAAATTTTAGTCCAAATCTAGTGGAAAAACAACCCCTCTTCACCACAATGAGGATCAATTGATTTAAGACACACAACACCACAAAATAAAAACAATGAAACACACTATTTAACGAGATTCTTCACCCCTTGCTTACGTCCACAAAAACATCTTAATAAAATTCATTCACTCAAATCAAATTACAAGTTTTTTAGACAAATTTGAAACCCCCCTCCCTTCACATGACTTATTTCTCTCTTAGGGTAAGTTGGGTAGTTCTTTTCAACTCAAGAACTTTTATTTATAAACTTAGCATCCTAATGTTAAAAGAAAAAACAAACCTCTAAAATAAATATAATATTTTTAAATCTAAACTGTGTTTTAAAATTTTAAAATTGAAATTTTAAATTATTCCCCCAAGGGAACCAACTAAATGCATTTGAGTTCGCTTAAACTATTTTATTGCAAAATTGTATGTTGGACTCAATTTAAACCAATTTAATAAAAAACTATGTTGATTTAGATTAATAGTGTGTTTGTTTTAATGTTAAAACCCACATTCAATGTGAATCCTTTAATTTGTTGCAATCACATTCAATCTCATAGGAAAGTGTGAAAACGTAGAACCAAACACACTACAAGTTGTTGGGTGTTAGAAATGGTTGCATGCTTTTAAAAATATCTATTGATAAATAAAAATAGAAAAAGTTAGGGAAAAAAAAAGGGAGGTCAAGGGGGATTTCAAGTTGGACTAGGTTAGAAAAATTTTCAACCCAAGACCCAATCTAAATCAATTGGATTTGAGGATCAAATGATATAAGACGCACACAACACCACAAAATAAAAATAGGAAAAAAAACACTATTTAACAAGGTTCTTCATCCTTTGCTTACATCCACAAAAACATCTTAATAAAATCCATTCTCTTAAATCAAATTACAAGTTTTTTAGACAAACTTAAAAACCTCCCCTTCACATGACCTATTTCTCTCTTAGGGTGGTAACCCCCTCTATAAGTTAGGTGGTTCTTTTCAACTCAAACCTTTATTTATAGACTTAGCATCCTAATCTTAAAAGAAAAAAATAAATCTCTAAAATAAATATAATACTTTTAAATCTAAACAATATTTTAAAATCTTAAAATTGAAATTTTGAATTATTTCCCCAAGAGAACTAACTAAATGCATTTGTGTTCACTTAAACTATTTTATTGCAAAATTGTATGTTGTACTCAATTTAAACCAATCTAATAAAAAACTGTGTTGGTTTAGATTAATAGTGTGTGTTTTTTAACGTTTAAACTCACATTCAATACGAATGCTTCAATTTGTTGCAATCACATTCAATCTCATAGGAAAGTGTGAAAACATAAAACCAAACACAATATAAGTTGTTGGATGTTAGAAATGGTTGCATGCTTTTAAAAATATCTATTGATAAATAAAATTAGAAAAATTAAGGAAAAAAAAGGGAGATCAAGGGGGATTTCAAGTTGGACTGGGTTAGAAAAATTTTCAACCCAAGACCCAATCTAAATCAATTGGATTTGAGGATCAAATGATATAAGACACACACAACACCACAAAATAAAAATAAGGAAAAACACTATTTAACAAGGTTCTTCACCCCTTGCTTACATCCACAGAAATATCTTAATAAAGTTCATTCTCTCAAATCAAATTACAAGTTTTTTGGACAAACTTGAAAACCTCCCCTTCACATAACCTATTTCTCTCTTAGGGTGATGACCCCCTCTATAAGTTAGGTGGTTCTTTTTTACTCAAGAACCTTTATTTATAGACTTAGCATCCTAATCTTAAAAGAAAAAAAATAAATTTCTAAAATAAATATAATACTTTTAAATCTAAACAATATTTTAAAATTTTAAAATTTATATTTTGAATTGTTTTTACAAGAGAACCAACTAAATGCATTTGAGTTCATTTAAACTGTTTTATTGCAAAATTGTATGTTGAACTCAATTTAAATCAATCTAATAAAAAACTATGTTGATTTAGATTAATAGTGTGTTTTTTTTTAACGTTAAAACCCACGTTCAACGTGAATCCTTCAATTTGTTGCAGTCATGTTCAACCTTATAGAAAAGTGTGAAAACGTTAAACCGAACACACTATAAGTTGTTGGGTGTTAGAAATGGTTGCATGCTTTTAAAAATATCTATTGATAAATAAAAATAGAAAAAATTAAGAAAAAAAAAAGGGAGATCAAGGGGTAATTTCAAGTTGGACTGGGTTAGAAATTTGTCAACCCAAGACCCAATCTAAATCAATTGGATTTGAGAAATTTTTTACCTAGACGTACAGCGCTTTTTGAGACATGCTATTGATCCAATAACAAATTAAGAAGGCCCCTCTACCAAATTCTTCAATGGGTTGAACTGGCTATTAAGAGGCCTAGCACAGTGATCTTACTTGCCTTGATTTATTCTTCCCATTTTCACCTTGATGGTGTCATTCCCTTTGTAAAGGTGTTAAGAGCATTTTCAATAGAGATATTTAAGTGAGGTGTTAAATACTTAACTATTTTTTTACTCAAAATTTAGTAACTCTACAAAGCTTTTTAAATGATCTTCATTATAACTTACCCTACACTTGTACATTTTATTAATTGTCTCTAAATCAACCAATTTCCATTTTTTTAAAAATGAAATGTTGCACCAAGCAACCATTTTCTGGGTTGCTACAGGGAGCACTCATAGTTTTTTTTCAAAAGCAATGTTTGATTGATTTCCATCCCTGAACACATGCAAAAGTGGGTTGTTGTAACAAATGAGCAATTCTCTTTACGAGGCGTTGGAGTTGCTCTTAACGTGTGGTTAACCCACAAGTCAATCCGCCTCACCTGTGAGTTAGGTTAGTAAAATAGTGACTCATTTTTTTCTGAATTATTTGGACTCAACTAATTTAACCCTCAGGTTCAACCGGATTGAGCTAATTAAGTTGACCCTATTTAACCCTTTTTTTTATTTTTCACTTAATCCACAAATATTAAATTTGAATTTGGACTAAAGAAACATATTTTAGACGTAGTTATTTATCTTTGAAATATTAAACTTATTTTGGACTTTTTTGTTTATTTTTCTTCATTTTTTCTTAAATAAAGTAATCTAGAATATGTCTAGTTGAGTTATATTTTTTCTAACTAGCAAAAAAAGTAAACAAACCCAACTTGATTCACTTTTAACTAACCCCTTAAACTATTTTTGTATTCCCATTGACACCTTGGTAGCAAAAATTTCAATGCACTTCAAAAAAAAAAACAAAGGAAATACTTTTGCAAAAATATGCTGGAGGACAACCCAACTGTAACACAAACATGCACTTAACTCACTTTGACAATTGTAGTTTCCGTTCCATTCCCTTTGTATGTTTGTTGGCTGCAGTTTCTAATTGACAAAGCAAAAAATAAACAATTTATAAGTAGAACTTTAAGGTGTGTTAATAACACATTCTCTAACATATTTCTTTTAACATACATTTTATTATTGGTTAAAATTTATTAAAAATTATATAATTATAAATAAGACTTATTAAATAAAAAGAAAAATTTACAAAACTGTGTAATTTCTAATAAATTTTAGCCAATAATAAAGAATATATTGCTAACACGTACAACTTTTCCTCGTTGAACGTATTCATTTGGATTATCCACTTTGCTACGTGCTTATTACCAACATCCACAGATAATAACGATTACTGAGTCTTAACAGCCATTGTCGGTTTTGGTCTTTAGCGTCAATATGTTTACGTACGATATGTATCCAATTTGCCATGCTCATTGTGCATTTGTGCTTCTATATAATACCATCCATGTCACTGACAACGCCATAGGCACACCCAGGATCACTCGATTCGAGAACGAGATTGGCACGGACTAAGGTAAGATGGGGTCGTATTTTAAACACAGGATAGTGCACAGAAATGAGACGTTCACTCATTCTGACAAAGATAAATAAAGGGTCTGTTTAAATAAGCTTCTTCATAAACACTCCTAGAAGAACACAATAAGAAAAATAAAATGAAACAAACTTTTTCATAAGTTAAAACTAATTTCTCCATAAGTTAAAAATTAACTTTTAGAGAAATTAATATGGGTGAACTTCTAAAAATTAGTTTATGCAAAAGCTAATTTTAATTTTTGAGTAAGTTTATTTTATTTTTTCTTTTTTTTTCTTCTTTTATGAGTGTTTATAAAGAAGTTTATCCAAACATGTCCAAAAAAAAGTTCTTTATTATACACTTGGCAGCTTTCAAACCCACAAAAACTCTACAGTACTTCACACGAGAAAAGTATTTAGAAATATAAATTACGTCAAAGTATTCATTTCGATCTGTTTCATATACAGATTCAACAAGAAGCGACCCAGAATTGAGAAGATATATAAGTCACTCCAAGTTAATGTAGCCACACATCATAGAACTCAAAAAATAGAAGAGGAATACCATAAAAGTAATTCATTATATTGATTAAAACGATAAAAGATACAATTGATAGTAATATGCGCTCTATTTATAGAACTTATTAGAATTAACAAATACTTCTAACAACCTAACAACTCACTAATATTCCTAACAAACTAACTACTCTTAAAAACTCCACCCCTCCCCTTTTTTTCTAAGGAGGGTTGCGACTTGTGAGCCCGTGTAACTTTCACGTCACACTTCCAAGTATACATACCGAAACCCATACCGAAACCCTTTATACTGCTTCTCTATCTCTCTCTTGTTTTGAAGTCTTTTATCCTACTTCTTGCTAAAGTGTTAAACAGAGGTGTCTAACCTATTGCAATATATATGCTTGTAGTATGTATAAAAAACAAAGGAAAATAATTGAAGACCGTTAAAGACGTTGTTCAGTGACCGCGTCCTCTGTGACTAGGTCCAGAATAAGCCCGATTGATTATTAAACCTATGAAGGAAGGAGAAGATTGATCTTTGAGAAGTCTCATGCCCTCTACATTCTTGGAGTATGAGAGCAATAGTAAGAAGATGACGAGAGATATTGCGTTAAATGCCACTACAAGAGACTGAAGAGAGTAACCCTTCATTTTTGTAGCTGTTAACTAGCCTCTTAATCAGGACTGATATTCTTAGATTGGAAAAACTAAATAATTTGGAATGGCATGGTCTGGACCATGATGAATGTCATATTTATATATAGCGTGTGGGTAGATTGAAGAAAAGTATGTTTTTGTGCCTGAGTTAATTATTGTGGGGACCTAGCTAGGTAACAGAATTTGAAGGTTAT
Organism: Spatholobus suberectus; assembly: GCA_004329165.1. Taxonomy (NCBI): domain Eukaryota; kingdom Viridiplantae; phylum Streptophyta; class Magnoliopsida; order Fabales; family Fabaceae; genus Spatholobus; species Spatholobus suberectus. The sequence continues at coordinate 8,950,094 of CM014735.1, forward strand.
TATTTTCTGTGCATTGAATAAGAGTATAAGACCGAAAATAAATACTTTAGTCTTGAAATAAGACTCAGTAAAAGGTGTACAAAATGGTTTTTAAAAAATGTATATAGTAGATAAACTCAAAATATTTGACTGTCTACACTATTGGATATGGGCATGACTTTCCCTCTTTGCCTGCATTAAAAATTAAAGCCGAACAATCTGCTTGAAAGTACTTAACAAAAATGGAATTCAAATAACTGTAGTTAATTTATAATTACTCTTTCAAAGTCGATTATATATGTTTATTTTTATATTATAAATTTAGGACATAACTCCTTTAAAGCAATGAATTGTATTTCGAATGCCAAAATGTATTTTATTATTGATTAAAAAATAACATTTAAATAAAATAACACTACAAGAAAAACTAATAGTAGCTGCAGACTATTAGTGTTGGCCTCAAAGCCGATGCAGTAAGCGTTGGCCAAATCGAGGATAAGTCGACACTAAATTGATTTTTATGATTATTTTTATTTTCTCCAACTTAGCGTCCACTAAACTAACACTAAATTATTTTGCATTATTATTTTTCTATTACTTTTTTTTTCTACTTTGCATTAGATATAGCTGACGCTATTTTTAATTTATCCACTTAATCGAATTTCAAATTCTCTCAGCTAAAATTTAAGCGTGCTAAAATTTTTGTTTCCCTCTTCTTCTCCCCCAATTTGTGTGTTAAATGGCAAATTAAATATCTCTATGTGTTAATATGCAAAAGGCAATGGCAAAACGAAATCCAAAATCAATAATTGCGTGAAGCAATCGTCAAATTTCAGTTGCGCATTAGGCTCGCAAAGCCATCATCGACATCCTTAAAGCCTACTCTAGATTTGCAAACCATCTTTCATTAACGAGGAGACCATTTGTGAGGCTATTGAAAGATGTCGTTTTGAATCACGAAATGCTAGCCATAAATGCGATTTGTTGTGCTCTGCTGAGAACTCGTTGGTGAGGATCATAGGTGTGGAAGGCAAATGGATGAAAAGAGCGACGTTCAAGCCCAGGCAAAGCAGTTAAAAGGTAGCATTCAAGCCCAGATCTGCGATGGAGAACTCATTTTTATTTATTTTTGTTTTGCTTATTTTTCTTGTTTTCTCTTATTCTCTCTGTGATTTTCTTTCTGTTTGAGCCCAGATCTATCACCAGAGTTGGATTCTAGTATAGCGGTTGGGGAAGCTGCACTTTGGCACTTGGGGATTGTCTTTCTGTTCGAGCCCAGATCTCTTATTCTATCTATGATTGTCTACACTTCTAGCGTTGGGGCTGTGCTTTAGCACTTAGGGAAGCTGGGTTCGAATGTTCGATTGGGTATGTGATGACTGCTTGTGTTTGGTTTATTGTCATGTTGGGAATGATTTTCACAAACATTTGATTTTAAGTTTTGATCTTCAACAAGTGAGAAAGGTGGTGGTAAGCAGATTGGTAAATGGCATGGATTGATTATGGGTGGCACAAGGGTGGTGGGAAGCAAGAAAGGCAAGGCGATGGAGGAATATCTTAGATTGGGAAATTTTTAAGAAAATTAGTGTCAGCCAAGGCTAACTCTAATTGGAATTAAAAAAATAAATTAAAACAATGATTAGCATCAGCTTTTATTAGTGACGAATTAAGTGTCGATCTCTTTTAGCCGACACAAAGACATTAGTGTCAACCATTGTAAAGACGACTCCAAGACTATCACTTAGCCGACACTAAAATGTAATTAGCGTCAGTTTTTCTTGATTAGTGTTGGGTTTTGGTCGACACTAATATCTATTTTTCTTGTAGTGTAAGGGTAAATTACACTCATATTCCCTAAAATTTAATAAAATTACACTCCAATACTGAAGAAAAAATTAGATGAGATTTATAGTTTTAGGAATTGTATATAGTGTTATACTATTATATAAATTGAGCAAGATCTATATAGGATTAGAAAAAGGAAAAGTATCGAATGAAAATTCATTAAATATCAGGAGGTATAGGTATAATTTTCTTAAAATAAAGTAAATACACAACAAATTCAAAAATTGTTAAAATTTCAACAATTATAAATGCGCTTTATCATATAAAGTGCTATTTCTTACTTTAGAAGAGATAAATTTATGAATTTGAGTTATCATTTTTTAGAGTTGGATAATCTTTATTATTCTCTTTATTATGTAGCCACATATTTTTCCCATTTTGTGACAATGTCTTCTACATTTTAATAAGTTAGGAGTTGAAAAATTAAAAGTTTAAAAGCTAGCTAATTAAATTGAAAGTGTTTGGGTGATATTAGTTAATAAACTAGCTGATAAATGTCAAATGGCATAAAAAGACATATTTAGTTATTTGATTATAACTATGTGTGTGTATTAATATTTGAATTTATTTCTAACAACGTGTGTGTATCACTTTCAATATTTGAATTTATTTCTAATAACATATCATCTTAATCATCAAGACAGTAATTTTTAAATTTTATATTGATAAAAATGATGAAGATTTAATGATTTTGCTTAACCCTCCCTTAGTAAAGCGATCTAAAATAAAAAGGATCTCTAAAATAAAAAAAGGGTAAAAAAATTTCAAGCAAATTAGTGAAGATAAAAATGAGGGGAAAAAAAAAAGGTAGGAGCTCATAACGGTAAAAAAGGTAGGAGCTCATAAGCTATAGGGTAAAATGACATAAATGAAAAATGAAAAATAGAGTAAAAAAGGATTTCATGTAAATTAGTGAGGACAAAAATGATAAATGAAAAAAAGGTTGGTAACTTAGAAGCTATAAGCTAGTTGAAGTACCTTATGAAAATAAGTTAAAAGTTACTAAAATAAGCTTGTGTACCAAACAAGTTTATTTTGGTCAAACCAGCTTATAAGTTACTTGATTAGTTTGCCAAACACACTTATAAGCTAGTTGAATTAGTTTATGAAAATAAACCAAAAGCTACTAAAATAAGCTTGCATACTAAGCAAATTTATTTTGGTCAAATCAACTTATAAGCTTTTAGAGTGGAGTAATTTGGTAAAAAAAAAAATCTTCTTTCGGAAAGTATAAGATGGCTAAAATTAATCTTGCACAAGAATATATACTTGTTTTTGGTTAATATAAAATATGTTTCCTTCTGGAAACAGAGCATGGCAACTCAGACAAGCATTCAAACTTCAAAACCTTAGTTACTAGTTTGCTAAGATAGCCAGTGTGCCACGTAAAGTTTATTAAAAGGAATTCTTAATTAGTATTGGGAAAGACTGGGAATTGAGTTGGAATTGGTCTATATTCTCAGCATTTTGATGGATTAATCCATCAATATAGATGGCTTAGTCAGTGATCTAAAGCCATCTTGACACGGCAGTCTGTTTAGGCTTCAGACTCAGAATCCAAGCATATATATCAATACACGGGGTCCAAGTCAACCATGATCAACAATCTTGACATAATGACATTCAACGGAGTTTTTTTGAAACAAACAATAAGTCAATTCGGTATTCACATCTACATTTACACCCAATGAATTGGTTAAGAATAAGCCAAGCCAAATTGAATTAGTAGCTGCGGACTCCTGAGTATAGCATTCTCGGGTCAAATTATTTGGCTTCACGATGCTTCGAGCTCCTGATGTCATGCAGGAGAAATAGGATAAGGACTAGTTATTGATGCAAACTACAGCAGAAATCACCAAGAAAGCCACTCTTTCAAGTATGTGTGTGCATTTGAATTTGACTAAAAATTGTAAATATGGTCCCAACTTGACTTTAAGGAAGTTAATTAATCTTCTGCCTCTTGAATGACTGATCTGATTGCCTGTTGCATCGAGAAATATCTACCAAATTTCATATCATCTAGAAAAGAACTTCCATGTCATGGAAAATATTCCCACTAGGGTTCAGTGATTGAATAATTGAAGGTAAGAAATTGAAGAGCAGCATGCGGCTTAAATACAAAATGTTTTGCATCTACAACTACTTGGATGATAGGCAGAGTTTTCTTTATCATTTGACAAATTTTGTATTGGCGAGGGACAAATTTACCGATGACCTTATGAGGAAAAGAATATGGAGCTGCTTCTACCTAAATTTGCAAGTATGCTAGTTAGTAAAATCTTAGGATGATATTATAAATTATTAAAATTTGTATTTGCCTATTAACAATTCCTAGTACTTTTGAAAAATTGTCTTTAATTAAAATCAAAGTTCAGTTGATTACTAGTGTGTTTGGAAGCACAGCACGTTTTCTTAAAATCACGTCATTTTCACATTTTGATGTAAAAGCTAGTATGAATAGCTTCAAAAAGTCCTGACATTTATGCATGTATTCTAGGTTGGACACGCAACCAAACATACATTACATTGTTTATTTCACTGTTTATATTCAGCTAAGGATAAAAAAGAAAAATTAAATAGAAAGTTATATGTATATATATATATAGATATATATATATATATAGATATATATATATATAAACAATTTGAAGTGTAATGAAGACTAACTTTGTAATCAAACTAAAGTACTTATTGAATGGTTAATTCTTAAATATATACGTACTCTTTTTCATATGAAAATAGATAGAAGAATTTATATAATGAGACATATTTTGGGATTTGACTGGACCTAAAGATGGGCCTTTGGCCCATGTCAAAACAAAGATACCACCTTATTTAACCTTAGAGATCCTCTTAAAGGACTGCTATTCCCACCTCAGCTTTTGCTATTTTTACTCCAACTCTTGTTTGCATTTTTTTATTTCAAAAATATCTCTTAACGAAAACGCGTTTCTCATTGTGATTTTGTACGACGAAAATGCGTTTCCATTATGATAGAGGGGGGTGCGCGTATTTATACATAACAGAAACGTATTTTCATTATGTATTACATAACAAAAACGTATTTTCATTATGTATTTGAAAATTAATTGTTTATATTTATGAAATTCATTTTTTTTAGAGATAGTTTTTAATGGTTCACTTAAGCGTAACAGGGCACATGTTTGAATCGATGCGATTTGGACCATTGATTTATTGTGTTCAATACTGACAATTTCTTTTTCTAACACATAGGACATCGCTTTGAATGATTTTTTGGTGCATGATAGGACATGCACTTAAATCGATGTGATTTGGACCCTTGATTTAGTTAGTGCAATCTTAACTGTTTTTTTTTTACGCATAGGACATCGCTTTGAATGATTTTCTGACACATGAACAAGACACTAGACCTTTGATTTAATTGGTACAATCTCAATCGTTTTTTTTCTGATGCACAGAACAAAGCCTTTAATAATTATCTGACACGTGAACAGTGTCTCCATTAGTATAAAAGGTGTGTGCTCTAAAGCACTTATCGTTGCCTTTCTTGATAGCCATCTTCATCCTATATTGTTTCATCTCCTTTGAAGATGGACGAGATTCCTTGCTGTGGTGTATTACGATGGTCATATGACAATAACATCTGACGAGGTCTTGTTTCAATGTCTTTATGGTCCTACTTTTCTTAAGGTCATTAAGGACATAATGGTTGTTGCTTTGAAGAAAAAAATTTAGGATGCGATCGGAAGTAGCAGAAAATACTTGATATTCATTATCGTCAACCTATATCTTTAGGAAATGGCAGTATTCATTACGAGTCCATGGAGATTAAACACGATAAGGATGTGGCAAGGATGTTGTCCATCTTTGCCCAATTTCCTAGACTTATGCCAATTAAGTTATAAGCAATGTTAGGCAAATCTTCCGAAGAGATCCTAGCCCGTTTATGTCGACCACAAACTGCCAAAAAGATCATCACGTGCTTGCGTGAACCTGAGGCGTCAACTAGCTCCAACGACCAAGCAACTATTAGTTTGAGTGAACCATGACGATGCACCGTGTTTACTATTATTTGTGCTTGTATCAAATCTATGTAGAAGTGATTTTAATTTATCGAATAATATTGTTTACGTTTCATTTATTTGTTTTTATTTGTATCGCATGTTATAATTTTAACAATGTAATAGTGATACCAACAAGGTAATAAGTGTAACATATATAAAATCTAAAACATCTATAAAATCCAAAAATATATACAATAAGGTCCATACATAATGTATAAAATATTAAAAGAATGATCTAACAGTACAAAAACAAAAAATAAAAAGTCAAGCATCAGACCTGGTTGTCGTCTTCCTCCACCTCCTCCTTTGATATGTGCACCCAGTGGCCATGCCTGATTGAGTAATGGCCAATGCCTCTCGAATCATCCTATCATTGTTCGTGCCCTCAAGCACCACCCTCAAACTCAACATGCGCTCCATAAGGCTAGCAACACTCTCCCACTGTGCCTAACAAAAAAAAATAGAAACTTTGTTAAAAAAATGTGTCATTGGCATTGTAAAAACACATTGTCAAGAAATGGATATTTACCTCGCATGAATGGGTGTCACTAAACGAAGACTCTGTCGCAGGCTAATCATGCTCAGGTTGCTATGGCGCAGTAAGTCACAAAAGGCCTCGTGGAGGATCTCCCACCACCGGAGGTATCAAATATAGGTGAAAAGCCGGTGGAACCAGTCAAGGTAGCCATCCGCGTAGGTCCATGGAGCCTCATGCAGCACAGTCGTTCCTCTATCCACCACGTGCACCTCCCAGCCTCTCCAGTCATCAATTTGGGTAGTAAAAGACAGGAACTCAACAGGTAGAAGGCAAGGGATCCCCTGGATATAGCCAAACTGCCTCAAGACCTTCTCCGGTAGATGTGCGCGCATATGGGTACTGCAACGGATGAAGCCTAAGTAGAATGAAATCAACTGCAACGGGCGAACGACCTTGTGTGCATCATATGGCACCCACACAATCTCATCTATCTGCAACTAGTCCAGCGCTTGCCTAGTCCCCAATGCAAGGCTCGTGCCCCTCATAGCCTTCCACCAACAGAGACGGGGAAGCTGCTCTGAGTAGGGAATAGTGAGTGCTCTATCCACAGCAATGGGGACGTGCTTGTAGATTTACACCTATAATTGGAAATTAACAAATTAAATTACATAACTAAAATAAACCCTTAAATACAAAATCGTACCATTAGGAGGCTCATGTATCCTCCAAACTGGGTCATAGATCGGAGGCTGGCAATGCTAAGCTGGTCGTAGAGGCATGCCAACATAGATGAACCCCAAGAATATCCTGCGCATGCTTGGAACTCGTGGAAGAGGTCCAGATAGCAGACCTGAATATGCGTAGAGCTCTTGTCGGCAAATATTGTGCAACCAACAAGATGTAGGAGATATGCTCTCGTAGTAAACGTTGTCTCACCAACCACAACGCATGTGTCGTATATGTCCCTTAGCCAAGATAACTCCATGTGAGCTCTTTTTGCTGTTACAGCATGTGCGTCAACATGCGTAGCACCTAGCTCGCTCATCAATAACCCGATGGCATCATCATGACTGTAACAGCCGTGCTAGCACACTTTGCTTGTAATAGGCAAGTGCAGGGACATGACACATCATCTAGGGTGATGGTCTTATCCCTTATAGGCAGGTGGAAGGAGTTAGTGTTTTTATGCCACCGCTCAACATAGGCACATATGATGCCTTTGTTGGCAACAACATACTGTGCCTTTACAAGTGGGGCAAAACCTAAACTCCGCATAAGTTCTACCACCTACAGGTGCATAGGCATCGGCAATATCTTGCCCCCATAGCTAATTAGCCTGATCTCGAGGCAAGGCTGTCCGAGCCAAATATGTCCTGCAACATAGTCCCTATAGGACCTAAGCAAAATGGAGGTCCGACAATGAGATGAGCCAAATCAACCTAAGGCTTCTCTGCCTTTGCCTTATGTATCTCAAGCTCTGGTTTGAGTACATCATCATGTACCTCCTCCTTATGTTGCTACTATTTATGCTGTTGTAGCCTGTCTAGCCCAATCTGCAAATGTAGTCGATGGTTGACGTCTAGATGTGCCTAGCGCATCATCTAATAGAGGGTCTCGTCTAAGACGAGAGGTACCAAACCTCATGTGTGGCATAATGAACCTAAAACAGTAATAACCACTTAACAATTAGTAAACAATTACTAAATAATCAAAAGACAAAAAAAATATTATTAAAAGACAAAAAATATTCTAAGAGTGAAAACAAATACATTATTAAAAGTATTCAAAAAAAGTAATAGTTAAAAGACAAGAAATAATTAAAGGACAAAAAAATATTATTAAAAGACAAAATATTCTAAGAGTAAAAATAAATACACTATTAAAAAATATTAGTTAAAAGACAAGAAATAATTAAAGGACAAGAAAAAATAAATTATAAGAGTAAAAATAAATACATTATTAAAAGACAATGAATAAATTTCAAATTACATAAATAATTTAAAAAACAAAAATAATATAAAATATATAATTTAAATCAAGTAAATTAAAAGAATAAAAAAAATGTGATTTCGTTATGCATCTTGAAAAAATGCTTAACGAAATAGCAATTCTGTTGTGGATCAATACACAACGGAATTGTGATTCCATTCAATCGAAAAGTAGAAGAAAAAAAAAAAAAAGGGGGGGGGACCTTACTTGCAATGACAATTGTCAGCAGCAAAGTATGAAGTAAAGAATGGGGTGAAAACGGCACTCGACAAAGTGTGGCGATGAGACTCCGGCAAGAATAGGAGGGTGGGGAGAGAGAGGAGGGGGGAAAGGCACAGGGTGAGTAACAAAGAAGGAGGAGAGGCGCGGGGTGGTTAAAGGAAAAGTGAAGAGGGAAGGAGGTGAAAGGATTTAAATGTTTGGAAGTATAAAAGTCATTTCATTAATTTTTGAAAAAGAAAAAGATGAAAAGAGAGAAAAAAAAGAAGAAGGTGGGAATAGCAGCTCCTCCCCTGAATGTTATAGAACCAATTCATTTTTATCCTCATGATGGGTTAATGTTTTTCCGGTGTGCTAATTTTTTTACCTTTTCTCTTTGGTCAGTAGGGTTTTCCTTCTTAGCGTGCTATCAAAATGTGCGGAATTCGATGGACCTTTCGAATTAACCTAATATAGTGTGAATTTATTTTGTGAAACTTAAACCACGATTTAGTTCTTAACTCAACCTGGGCAATCTTGAAAATTAGTTGGCCTTCAATGAGTTGGAGTAGCAGAAACCCGAAAAGTATTTAACTTTTTTAAGGCCAAATCCATTAAATTCAAAAAATTATCCAGTAAACAAAAAAACCGAGCTATATAGGCATTGGGCTAGTACCAAGCTTCATTTACCAATTAGATTAGTAGTCTTGATGGACCAGAAGAAAAAAGTTAGTAGTGTATTGTGAACCCAAAAAAAGGCTGACAGTCAATTATATTTATAATACTAGCTGGACATATATAGCCGTTAATAAAGATTTAAACTTTATAATAATCGTTGATCAAATCTAATCATATTTACCAAACCTAATTATATTTCAAAAAAAATTAAATTATTCACACAAATGATATCTATTATATAATTTTGATAATTGTAAAATATATTTTCAAAACTAAAAATAAAAAAAAAGTTAGATATATAAATACTATAATAATAACATTAAATATTATAATATTATAAAAATTTAAATACATTTCAAAACTAATAATTTCACAAATATGTGACTAAATTTAAAATGATTCGTAATATTTTATTTTAATTAATAGTTAAGGATAGAAATTAAGAAATAAATTACTATGTATATACATAAGTCTTTTTATTTTTTAATTTAGTTATTTTAAAATATATTTTATCAACATTAATAATTAAAAATAAGAATTTTATATATAAAAGTTAGATATATAAATACTATAATAATAACATTAAATATTATAACATTATAAAAAGTTAGATATATTTCAAAATTAATGATCATGTGTGTGCATACATGTGTGTGTGTAAACTTGAATTTAGTTATTATACATAATATTTAGTTGAAGAAGACTTGAATTTTACATAACCATTGATAGAAATTTGAACTTTATATAACCATCGGACGTAATCATGTTTAACGAACTTAAATTAATATTTAATGATATTAAAACAATGAAAGAAATTGTTTTTAAATTTAACACTATTTATAGTTATTAAGTAAAATTAATATTACATTACCGTTTCTGACCGATAGCCATTGGATTAATAAATTACATTCTTTATATAAGCTTAAGCAAACCAAAAAACAAAAAAAAAAAAACCTCTCTTTTCTCTATATAAGCTCAATTCTAGTCTAGAAACTATTAGTCTATAAGAACACTATTGATTTTGTGTGTGTGTGTATAATAATATTTAAACCTAAAATCTCATACAAACTATCTAAATCCCACATCACTAGACTGATTATAGTGAATACAAAATCAATATAGCTATTTTTATATTATAAATTTAAGTCCTCATTTTGAATAAAAATGTTTTTTAAGAATTATTCTTATTTTTATCAAATAATTTAACTTCTCTTGTATTGAATATTTAATTTTATTTTTATTATTTCTTTCAAAAATCATTTATTAATTTTAATTTCAAATTTGAATTTAATTTAAATTTTGATACGTGTTTTAAATTGAAAATTGAAAATGTCTTTCTTTTATACATAAACTGGATTTTTAAATTATTATAATCTTAGTCAATCATACTTTGAATTTATTTTTTATTTTAAAAATAGTTACCAAATCGTATCTTGATTTTATTAATTTCTATAATTTCCTTTTCAATATTAAAAAATTACCTCTTTAACGTATTCTTATTTAATATAGCAAAATATTTATTATTAATAATTTAATAATAAATTATCTATTATCTTTTTATTTTTATTATTAATAATAAAATATAATTATTTAATTAATATAATAAATACACCCCGGGAATTTACTAGTTATCATAATGTACAACGTGAAACAGAAAAATCTAGGAAAAAAGGTTAACTACAAATTAACCAAACTAGAAACTACGTGACACTCACAAAATCACAAGCAAACTAAACATGTAAAAATAACAAATTGTGATTTTCCCTTTTAATAATGTACGAAGCAAAATGCTATATAACTCCAATATCACATTCATATCAATGAAGTCCCACTCACCTTATTACGAAAGCTTTTAAATGGTGCCATAATATCACGCGTATTCGGATGTTGCACCGACAGTTACTGATCTTGCACCACTATTATTTTGTACAAGACTCCAAAGTCCAAACAATAGCCACAGCAAGTCCCGTCACATGTGACGACACCATCAATAAAATATCCCAACACGATTATTTCAATGATCACATTTATAGTTGAATATTCTGGACATGGTATTATTTATGTACAGAGGTGAAATTTTAACACTATCAAGACTTGATTATTATATTGTTCTTCCCTGCTAAAACGTTGCCAACCCCTTTGGAATAACTTCATTAATTGCCTACCGAAATTTACAGGGACAAAATATATATTAAAAATATATGGAATCCTAGACTCCTAGTTCAAGGTTCAAGGCCACACATCCCTAAATCCTACATAAAATATTTCCTTCCTTCCTTCTATAGAATATTGATATATAGATATAGTTGTCCTGAGAAAAGGACCCCCCCAAAAGAGATGTTACATAATTATGGACAAAATGATGACCTCTGGTTTGTACCCCATGTGTGAACTTTGAACCACTCTTGTTAATTGTTATCCCTCTTTGCCATTTCCTGTAGTTTACCTCCTCACCCATCCATCTCCATATAAGCTGTCATATTGGGTACAATTCCAATTTGGGCAGACATAGGAAACCCATTACCCAAAAGGCTACAAATTTTGAAAAGGATTCACTGATCTTGGTTTCGTTTCACTGCTTGGCTGATGGTGAAACATTGTTCCCTATTGCAGCAGGTGACCAAAAATCAGCACCATTGCTACCTGCCACGTGTAGGGTGCATCCCACAGGGATCAAGCAAAGACCCCTACTCCTCAAGTCCTTGTTCACTTCCTCTTCATTGTTATCTCCCTCCCCCTGAAATAACGCATACACAACAAAACTCTTTAGTCATCAAGAGTTACCTTAAACGGCAAGGTGTCACAGTTTTGACTGCTGAGTCACCACAAAGAGCTACCAACCCGGGTCAGCATTTTTCAAGTAAGATAATGTGCAGTATTGTCCCCATCAAGCGGGCCCTGCAACTTACCCCCTCAGACCTTGGCTAGTGGTAGATTTTGTTTAGTAGTGGTAAATCATACTCATGATCAAGGTTTTAAAAAACACTGCAATTGTGACCACAACGGCAGGGTTTTTGCAATTGTGACCACATCAACTGTATTTGTCTACAATTTTTCACAATATTAAAGACCCCAACGAAAAATACACCGTGTTTGTGGCCACAGTGTAAGGGTTTTTGCAAAAGGGTTGGGAATGCAATTGTGACCACATCGGCTGCATTTGTCTACAATTTTTCATAATATCAAAGATCGCGATGAAACCATGAATGTGATTTTGAATTATTCATTCAATTCCATATCTATTAATAATAGAGTGAAACCATAAATCCAAATGGAATGGATAGGGTGGGGGCAAGAATATCATACAAAATACTTAAAAAAAAGAAAATACTGTATTGAAATTTGAAACGAAATATAGTTTGAGATCATTGTATTATTTTTGTACTATATTAATATTAATTGGAATGAAATCTTTCTTAATTGGATTTTGAATTATTCATTTTAATTTCGATTTTTTTTTTCATTCTTTTCTTTTTCTTAGATTCAAATCCGAAAATAGAATAGTTGAATGAATTAAAAACCCAAAGGAGGTTCATGGCCAAAGGTAAAGATATCCGAGTAATTGTTATTTTGGAGTGTACCGGTTGTGATAAAAAGAGTGTAAAACCTTGCACATAATAAAAGAATCTGAGAATGATGAGAGATGTGATAGGACTCACATGTTGATGTTGATGGTATGAGGAAGGGAAACTTTGCAGGTAAGGAGAGCACAGGACCTGAACTTGGTCATGTAGAAATCTTATATAGCCCATGGCCTCGTGAAGCACTGATGCTGTATCTGTCTGCACATGCAGTTTCAACATTCAAAATCTCAATTCAGTCAACCACGTTTTGAATATTTATTGATCACACAAATTTACATACTCCCAATTCCAAGTATGGTGCATCTCATTCACCTTGCCAAAGGGAGAAACAAGCTGTTGTAACGCTCCAATTCGTTCCCCGAGCTTCTCCTTCCTCTGCTACTCCAAATAATTCGTCAAACTAACTAAACGATGGTATAACATAATAATATAATATATCTCCCACTTACAAAGTCATATTAATTTTTATTATTATTATTAGAAAATGACAGCTCGTGTGTCTGTGACTGTGAGAGTGTTTAGTTCCAAAGTGAAGACACAAAAAGAAAATGACATGCAAACTATCCATTGTTGATTTTCCTCACCTTTGCATGTCCAGTTGAGGTGGGGTTCTCTGCTTTGGTCTTCTTAGGTTGTCTCTGGTCTCCAACACCTTCCTTGGTCACTGCTTCTTGTCCCAACCCATTTCGCTTTTTCTGCAAACTCTTCAACCAAAGAAAGAAATATATATATATATATATAAACAACAGCCCAAAGATCATTCTCTAATTGCTGACCAAGTAAAAAATATCTATATATATATACACACTGTCACAGACATTAGACTTAGATAAGGAATTGAAGCCCGTGTTGCCGTAGTTGCAGGAGGAAGCAGAAGAGGAGTCACTAGAAGTGATGACAGATTTCTGAGGGGTGACGTTGGTTTCAGCAAGCAAAACGTCTCCTCCTTCGTTTTGATGGTTGCCAAAACATAGCATTTGGGGTGCCTTGTGAATGGAGAAAAGAGGTGAACGGGTAAGGTTGTTGTAATTGTAAGATTCCACACCGAGACCCAATGCACTTTCATCATCATCATCGTCATCTCCGAATAGTAACTGAGAGAAACTGGTCCCTGTGGGTGTGGTCAGATGGTCCACTTCGAATTCCTCTTTGGCCTCCATTAAGAGAAAAAAAAAATGCTTAGGACTTGGAATGGGAATGGGTGGGTTGGTTTCAGAGAGTGAAAGAGAAATGTGGGAGGCTTTTTTATGAGGTGGGGGTTTTGGTTTTGGGAGAAAGGGAACAGAAAAAAGAGAGGAACAAGTGTCAAGTGGCAAAGAGTGTTGGGGACATTTGTTAATTGGAAGTATGTTTGTGTTAATGTCATAGTTGTTGGGGTTTGAAACTGGAAAGAAAAAAGAGAAAGGACCGTATGGTGAAGTAAATACTAAATATTATGGCAGCCGTTACAGACTTGACTTGGGCTGGGTGTGGGGGACTGGGCTCTTTCCAAGGACGGCTTCGGTTTTCGGCAACCAATGGTCAAACCCACCTGGCCCGAGAAAACCGTGTTTTCGCCCTCCAACGCGCCATTTCATCTCCCCCACTCACGCCGGTTCGAGTTAGACTCACCCATTAACATCATAACCACTTGTTACGAACTTGCAAAATGGGATTTACAATGTACTAGTAGTACCATTGTACTAGATCATTTGTCATGAATCATGATTTTCCAGTAGGATGCCTAACCTTACATGTGGTCCGTACGGATATTCTTTTTGAGATTTTGAATTTGTTTGATAGGATCGAAAGAAATAAGTAAAAAAAAAAAAAAGTAAATAAAAATAAAAATATTTGATTTAAGAAAAATAAATAAGAAATAAAATAAATAAATAGGTAAGAAAAATAAAAAAAAATAATTAGTAAGTCTCACAACTTTTTCTTTTTTTTTTATTTTCTCTCAACCAAACACATTTAACTTTTTATTTTTTTCATTATTTTTTTTTTCTCCACCTTATTTTTCTTTTACCAAACCAAGGGTTTGGGAGCCAAGAGGCTACGAGAAACGATCAAAATAGGCATGTACAAGTGTACAACCATTAAGATTTTGGAGAAACGTTAGTGACATAATTTTTTAAATATATTTTTATTATTAGCGGTAATTTGTTAAAATTTATCAAATTATGTGAATTTTACTATTTATTTAACGAATTTCAAGCATACTTTTGTGAATATTAATAAATTTTAGCTAATAATAAATAATGTGCTTAAAAAAATGTGTTTTAGCATTTTTAAATTTTTATATTTTAATTTTGTATTTTCAATATAATAATTTTTTAAAAACTTTTGCTTCTTTAGAGTATGTTCTAAGTGATTGTAAGTTTATAACTTTTGATTTAAGTGTAAATTTTAAAATAAAATGTGTTATGTTAAAATAGAATTGAATTATGGTTTGTTTGTTTCTTATTTTTTAAAATTGATTTATTTTTAACGAAAAAATTTTATTTTTTTTTACTAAGAGTAGTTTTAAAAAATAAATTCAGAACTAATATATTTTTTAGTTATTAAAATTAAAAAAAAAACATAATATCTCTAAGTTATTTTGGTTTTCTACATTTAATTTTTTATTACCCTTGTTCTTTCTTTCACTCTCACATCTTCTTCCTCCACTCTTATGCTCTAAAAATTAGTTTTTAAAAATTGTTTTATAAAATAATTTTTAAATCAATTTTAAAACAGTTTTAGTTCATTTTTAAAATAGAAAAAAGTAGTTTTAATTTTTTATTTTTAGTTGTAAATTATTCAATTATTATCATCTCTAAAAGACTAATGTACTAAGTATTAGCATCACTAACTACCACTATCATGGTTGTCACCACCAATATCATTAATTCATTATGACTACTCACCACTATCAATTTTTTGTGTGTGTACAATAGCAACAACAAGATTTGAACCTATAACCTTGTATAAACTACTCAAATCACTCCACCATTAGATCGACCCTAATGGATATTACTCACCACTATCATTATTGCCACAAGTAACATTTTGAAATAATATGCTATTAAAAATGAAATATTGTCATATTTTTAAAATAACACTATCCATTAGACACCTAAAATTTATCCAAAAATAAAAATATATTTAAAAGGCACATCAACTAATAAATCTTTATATATATATGGGATGTCAAAGGGGCGGGATGAGCACGGGCAGTAGTAGCTACCCGTGCCAGTCCCGTCAGATAAAACTCGTTACCAGCGCAGGTACCCGTTAATATCCACAGGTATCCATGGATATCAACGGATACTTCCTAAAAAATAAATAAAAAATAACAAATTTATTTTGTGTGTTGTAGACAATCATAAAGTGTTGCAATTATTACTTTAAATTTATAAATTAAAGAGTTATTGTTTAAAATAATTACTTTGAACATAGATTTTAATTATTCTAATAATTTTTCTCAAAAAAGTAATTTAAAAGCCCACAAATTTATATTCTTTTTCTCTCGTAATATAATTGTATAAGATTTCTCCCATAGTGAACAATTGTTTTGAAAATTTTGGATAAATTTTATATAATTTTATCTATATTAATATATAAGGGTATTTAAGTAAATATATAATTGCAGGTAATGGGTATCCGTGGGTTTGGGTTTTGAAATGTGGGTTTGGGTTTGGGTTTGGGTTCTCAACATGTGGGTTTTGAAATGTATTAATAAATATTTAATTGATACTATTTAGTATGTACAATTACTACTATTTACTATGTATAATTGCTACTATTAATAAGTTTTGAAAATAATGTGCTTTGCTTATGAGATGGTGTTAGTTTTTAAATTTTGAATTTTGAATGGAATTAAAATCAAGTTGCATTCCACTATTTCTCCCTCGTTTTCTTCCTTTGACACGAAATTTTTTGTTTTTTCTCTCCCTCATTGTCTTTTCTTTTTTTCTTCAAATAAGCTTTTTGACTAAACCTTTTATCTTTCATAACGTAAAACCATATAGCTAACTAAAATAGGTGTTTCTCTCTTCTTCCTCTACATCTCTACATTTCTCTATTCTTCCATAACGGGGTATGCAAGCATGTTATTCATTGTCAACAAAGAGAAGACTAAGTTTGTGTCTATGGTGAACCTAGCTAAACTACTTATAGCCATTATTTAACATGTTCGACTTGAGCCTCAACTTGTCATCTTTCACATTATTGTAAGGTTAGATTTCATTTGTGTTTGTAATATTTCTCTTATTCTCTTTGATTTTGATTTCAAATTTCATTTCAATTGTGATTAGGTTTCTAGTAATTTTTAGATATTGAGGGTTGAATTACATAGCTCTTCACAACATTCTCAAATGATCCTCCTGCTATCCAATTTCCAACATAAGCATTTTATGCCTAGCCAAATCTATTTTTTATTAGCATTATTAGGTTAATTTTAGGCAAAGGTGATTGACTTCATTTTTTGACCTACAAAGTTACACAAAATATTCACAAAAAAATTAGAAGTTATTCATTTTGCTTGATTTTATTGTCTATCTTGTGTGTCTTTTCCACTTTGATTTCTCTTAAGCTTTTAGAGAAAGGTTGAATATGTCTGTTATAGATCACAATAGGTAAATATTTCTTACATAAAGATGAAAGATTTACATGAAAATGTCTTTTAGGTTTTAGAGTTAAGAGTTTAATTTTCATACATTGACTCTATCTAATAACGTGATTCCTTTTAAATTTTAGTGTAGACAAATTTTCATTGTTGTCTCCTTTGTTATGACAATAAATAAAAGTTAGGGATAATCACTTAAAGAAGTGGGCATTTATTTGCCAAAACTAGTATTCTCTCATGTAGAATTATATGCTGTGGTGTCAAGGCTTATTAACTGTGGTGGGTTGAAAATACTAATATGTGACAATGAAGGTCATGGTTCTAACACCACTATATTATAAATATATTTTTTTTACCATTTTCAATTTTTGCATTTTACTTTATTTTTTTAACTTACAATATATTTTTTTGTTTAATAGGACCTAAATGGAGTCTCTTGTTATTACAACTTTACTTCTTATTCATTCATTTTGGTCTTTATTATATATTTTATTTTTATATAATTCACTACAAACAATTTCATAAATTTCATATAGTTAAATTACCCCACTATTTATTTATTTGCTCCGCTCTATTCCATTTACACATGATTTTTGTACAGTTTATTATTTCTTCAACATTTATTAGTTGTTAAAATGGATATGATAATATCCACAAAATCTAATTATTTTCTCAAAAATAAATTATCATGCACCACATGGGTTTATGAACTAGTTACTACTATAAGGAAGATGAGCTTTAGCAACATACTCATTGTAATACGCTCTCTACTAATAGTGATTCAAATTTATTAGAAAATAAAAAATTATTAGTTAAACCCATCAAATTTTATAATTTTTAATAAATCATAATCAATAATAAAGAGCGTTCAAAAGAATATGTTGCTAGCATTTCTCATATAAGGAATCTTAATAGCACACTTTCTAACACATTTTTTCCTAACATATTTTTTTATTATTAATTAAAATTTATTAAAAACTATAAATAATGAGTAAAAACATATTAAATAAAAAGTGAAACATATATAATTTTGTAACTATTAATAAATTTTAACTAATAACAAATAGTATATTACACATTTATAAAGATAGTATTCTTTGGCCTAGTAGGGGAAGAGTTTGAGTAGCTTACACAAAGTCTTAAGTTTAAACTTTAATGTTGTCATTATAAAATAAAATTATATATATATATATATATATATATATATATATATATATATATATATATATATATATATATATATATATATATATATCTTTGGACATTTAGCCCAACTGTAGAACGCTAAAGTAGGAACAGTAACAGGCTAACACATACAATAAACACAAAAGTTAAGGTAAGCAAGGTAGCACAGTGATGTCATGAGTTCAACCAAGTCAAATACTACAATTAACAAAAGCTATGTGCGAGCTAGCATATGCCAATGTCATCAATTAACCCAAGTCAAATAGTGTCAGCAAACGCAAGCGTTCTCATAGGCACTAACTGCAAAGTCTGCAATAGATCCCCATGACCTTAATTATCAGCGTAAATTTATATACAAAATACTGTGATTGCATCAAACTACAAATGAGTCAATGAAAACATCAAAAGCAATTAAACTTTGAAGTAGAACTACATTCTTAATTCTACCATTACACAACAAAACAGGATAAAAATGAAACAGGAGGTGAGGGTTCGAGGTAAATGAATCTTATGAAGAATCCATATAAAATGACCATAGGTACATTTAAAAAGGACTCAATCAAGATTTACGGCATCAATGGTGTTATTGGTGTCATCCTCAGTAATAAAAACTATGGATCTCAATTAAAATGATGTTAGAAGAAATTTAACTTGTAAGTTTCTTATATCAATTGGACATAAAATAAAATAAAAAGTTTAATTATTCATTTAGTTCTTATAGTTGTACAAACTTTACATTTTAGTCCCTACAACTAAAAACCATCTTTTTTAGTCTTATAGTTACCCAAACTTTACCTTTTAGTCCTTGTCATTAAAAAAAAGTTAACACGTTAACATTGGCTGACGTGGCATTAACATGCATTGCGCTTTATGTTGTAGTCTCTACACTTAAACTATTTTTACGTTTTGGTTCCTATACTAACACAATATTTACCTTTTAGTCCCTACACTTAAAAAACTATCAGTTTTAGTCTTATATAGAAAATTTTTTATGTTTTAGTCCCTAACAACACCTCTTCCTTTTCTTCTTCTTGCTCCTTCTTCTCTTGTCCCCTTTTATTTTATGAGTTTTGTTTCTTTTAAATCCTCTTACATCAACTAATTTTCATTGACATTAAATCGGAGAGAGTCTCCAGGTTGCAGAGTTCAAACGCACTTCTAAGACAAAACGAGGTAGCCTGGGAGTAGCGATTTATATTGACACTATTTACAGTGGCAGGGACTTGTTGCATCATTTTATCTTGTTGCATAAAATACTTGGGGTATATAATGCATCAAACCCTTGCTGCATCGTTTTAATCATTTTAATCTCACTACATCAAACGCTTGGATATTTGTGTCACTACTATGAGTATTTTTTTATGCTTTAGTCCTTGTTGTTAGTTGCCATGTAACTCCATTAGCTCTAGGTTCTCTAACATTACCACAAAATGCTTCTGCCATTCATTGTTGCCAGAGGCAATTTTGGGCAATGGTGCATGGTGAAAGCATTATGTGATCTTGAAAACAAATTAAATACCAACTTTCATGTTTCTACGCGTTTTATGCAACAAGAGTAAAATGATGTAGTAAATGCCCACCACTGCAAGGAGTGCTAATACAAATCACTACTCGTAGGCTATCTCATCTTGTCTAAGAAGCATGTTTGTCCTCTATAATCTCGAGACTCTTCGATTTAGGGTCAATGAGAATTAGTTAATGTAAAAGAATTTAAAAGAAACAGAACCTGCAAAATAAAAGGGGAAGTGAGGTATTGATAAGAAAAGAAGAAGAAGAAAAAAAATGGAGAGGGAAGAGGGAAGAAGGAGGAGGAGAAAGGAGAAAGGGGTGAGGTGTTGATAGAGCCTAAAACTTAAAAAAATTGTTCGTATATAGACTAAAACGGATAATTTTTTAAGTGTAAGAACTAAAAGGTAAATAATGAGCAAGTATAGAGACCAAAATGTAAAAATAGTGCATGTATAAGACTAAAACGTAAAGTGTAGTATACGTCAATGTCATGTCAACGCTGCATCAGCCACCGTTAATGGCGTTAACTTTTTTCAACAACAAGGACTAAAAGGTAAAGTTTATACAACTATAGAGACTAAAAAAGATAATTGTTAAGTATAGGGAATAAAATGTAAAGTTTATACAATTGTAAGGACCAACTGAGTAATTAAGCCAAAAAAAAAAAGTTTCTTATGTGAAAATTAGCTTGCAATATTTGAATTTTTCGGCAAATTAGCTTGGTGGATGACCCGACAAAAAATAGTTAGCCCAATTACATTATTTGTTCTTTCGAACCTTTCATACTATCTTAGAAGAAGCAAAAAATTACATTGTGCAGTCAAATGCTTCATTGTCACTCATTTATAGCGTGTTTGGATAATTATGGTTTGTAAAATATAATTTGGTCTAATGAAAACGTAATTTCTTATTTTTATTTTCACTTAAATTATGATTTGAGATTCAAAATTATATTTAAATGTAATTTAATAATAAATTTGACACGTGCACACATATTGGTGAAAATCTATTTGCAAACCTATTGAAAATATAATCCAAACATTACAGTAACATGTTGTTAGTTTTATCCTCTCTAGTTAAGATTGAACCCTAAATACATTAAAACAACAGTAACATAACATATATAGAAAAATATTTTAATAGTTGATGTAACGTTTATATATCTAAATAATAAAACATATAACTCAGTCATATTTTTTAAATGGATCTTTATAATTGTTTTTTAAATATTATATGATATGTCAAAAATAAGTGAAGTATCTAGTATTTTTTTTACAATAATGAGTTTCGTATATGAAGTGGGACAAATTTTGTTGTCTTTGATTTTGGAGAATATTTTTGAGAGGAATGTATATGAAAAAAATATGTGAGATATAGAAATAATTTATAGCAGGTCATATTTTGCATGAGCATTTTTTCTTAAGTTGACCTAAATTTATACACTATGTAAAATTTGCATCAGTTGTTAAATTGAACAAATGAAAAATATAGGATTAAATATGTTTTTAGTTCTTTAAATTTGGGGTAAGTTTGTTTTTTGTCTCCCAAATTTAAAATTAATATTTTTAGTCTCTGTAATTTGAAAAAAATATGTTTTAGTCCCTCAGGATCACCTAATAGGGACAGATTGAGTCAGCTATGTAACATCAGCTAAATTTGGTGTGATATTTTTACTAATATGAACACTAGTAGGTGAATTTTGTGTAATAGATTCAATAGTAGGTAAATTTTATGTAACAGATTCACTAACAATATTTGGCAAGAATACTAAAATATGTTTTTTTTCAAATGACAGGACTAAAAAAATTAATTTTAAATTTTGAGAACAAAAACAAACTTACCCCAAATGTAAGAGAGTACAAACATATTTAAACCAAAAATATATTTTGTATGATCAAGTTTTACGATGGACTTACTACATCAAAAACACTCTCGCGGGTCTCATTTTGCATGTCGGATTGCGATACTTTGTGGGACTGTTAACTCCTTGCATTGTACCGTTTTCATCAGTTTTGTAGTTTTCTTCTGTGGGTCACAGGTCTCCCTTGATCACAAAAATAAGTTTTAATTTGTTCACTTTGATACCTATTGGTCTTAATTAATTAATTACAATCATAATAAGTAATGTGTATGCAAGCTATATATTGCATTTTCTTTTTCCCGCGGCAAACTATGCAAGCTATCAATTAAGACTAAGGTTAATGGAAAGATATCGCTTTTGGTTTTATTCATCGAAAAGAAACATATTTAAGAAAATGAAAAAAATTTATGTTTCGGAGCACCTCCGTGGCCAGTGGGGTGCCACAATTTTCAATCTTAGTCACACTGACAGCCATAACAGTTACAATATCAAGGGCTATATGCATATATCACTTCTATCATTTTGAAACGCGAATATTTGTAGGCCGCGACTAGGTGCGATTTCTTCCATTTTGGATAACATGATAAATAAATAAATTGATTAGTTAATGGTGCGATTTATGTGAAAAAAGTTTAGAACTTGTATGTGATTTAACAAAATAATAAGGGACTTATTAGTTATTATAGGAAGTTAAGTTTTAGACTTCAAAAACTAAAGGTAATCAACTTGAAGGGAGGTGATATTATATTGCCTCTCCCATTAATTGAAGTTTGTTTTCCCCATTAACATGGCCTTAAGAAATAGTGTAAAAAGAAAGTAAAGAGAAAAAGATATATTGAGGATTGGACAAGATTTGTTTTTTACTACAAACATGAATAATAAAAAAAAAAGAGTTAATTCTTCTATTTAAATTAGCATATGTAAGAATCATAGATTTTAAGATTTTTTTTCTATCTTTTATATAAGGGTTAAATAATAAATATGTTTTTGGTCCTCAAAAAATACGACAAAATTAGTTTTAGTTCTCAGAAAAAAAAATTCTTGAATAAAGTCTCTTAAATATTAAAAATATCCTAATTAATTAGATCTTTGTGCTAAACTCTATTTAACTTTTCTGTTAAATGATGGTCACATCAGCATCACAGTCACCATTAATTTGCTGATGTGGCTGTCTATGTCAACTGTTATGTCCAGATCAAATTAGTAATATAGTTTTTGAATAAAATTATTACATGTTTAACCTTAAACCACAGATTTTTTTAAAGTAAAAGTAATTATACAATTTTTTATTAAAAATTATCACTGGACACTTCAGGTAATAAAATACTTTACTTAGAAGCTGATGTAGCTATCATCTAACAAAAAAGTTAAACAGAATTTAGCACAAGTATCTAATTAGGATATTTTTAATATTTGAGAAACTTTATTCAAGAAAAATAAATTTAATGACTACAACCAATATTGTCATATTTTTGGAGGACCAAAAACATATTTAACTTTTTATATAATATTTCTAAATTGTGAACCCTAAAAAAACAACTCAAGTGACAAACGAATTTACATGAGAGAGAGAGTAAATTAAAGATGTCAACTACGAGTAGAATATAGATTGTTATTGACGTAGCTAATTACCGCTATTTCTTTGAGTACTTGTAGTACTCCCTGCAATAAATGTGTTTTCTTTGCAGATAAAAAAAGCTAGCTAATTACAACAATTCACGAACGAATTCTTAATTAATTAATTAATTATCATTCATAACACATAGCTGGAAATTAATAAATAGTTAACTTTCTATCCAGCGGAAATAGATGGCCTAACAATAAATGGTAATATTACTATAGAGATAATCAAATCATACACTTTCAAAGGTTGAATGTTAACTATCTATACAGGATGATTAGAGAGTTATATGAAAGACAAATAATCAAATGTTTTTGTTTTATTTATCTCTTTGTGTGATTCACAAATACCTGCACCCCTAGTTGGCAACTTCCCTGGGCCACACGTGTAAGGCGCCAGGCCCCAGAAACTAACCATGACAAAATCCGAGTCTACGTATGCAGTTATCACATGGATACGACAAGAATTTCCACTCAATTCTACAGCCATAGAAGTAGAAGAACATGAAGATATAGAAAGTGAAAGAAAACTGGCGCCATCAATGAGTCCAACCTGAAACCTCAAACACGAACCACCAGTTCCTCATCCCTGCGTGGCTCAAACTGCTTCCAAGTTGGCAACCCCGTTATCATTCATTCCCTCCTTAAAACCCCGTTCCCCCTCCCACTCAACACTTCACTCCTCATCGCCTAACCTAACCTTTCCCTCACCACACTCTACAACATACAACACACAAAACACTATGGATATTTGGTCGTGGATATGCGAGCTCCCCAACTCGGTGGAATGGACCGAGTCTGACTCGTCAACCAAGTTCGAACTCGCGAGTGAGGACAAGGACAACTCAACTCGTTCCATTCACCTGAAAGCCGAGCGAACCTCCGGGTCGGACTCGGAGGCGGTGGTGACCTTCACGGTGTGCTTGCAGGGCTTTCACCCACACAAGGCCCACAAGCCTCTGTGGGTCTCCGAGAAATGCCACGTGTCCTCAGAAAACCCCTTCCTCCCTCTCCTCCTCCAACTGCTCCAGGAAATCATATCCCACTCCCCCACGGCGCACGATAGCACCTGCCCCAGGTCCCAGCTCCAGAAACTCAAGCCCGACCCCATCGCATGGATCATGGACTCGCACACACCCGAATCCCTCTCCACCTTCTTCAACCTCGTCTTCACCATGCGCCTCTTCTGGCTCTGCGCCTGCGACGCCCCCACCGAAGCCGGCTCCCTCTACTTCCACTCCCTCCTCGCTCCCACCCTCCAAACGGCGTCGTCCAAACTCGCCTCCGTCCTCCGAACCTTCTTCATCACCGTCGGCGTCGACACCGAACTCTGCTTCATGCGCACCCTCGGTTACATGACAACGAAGTTGCACATCATAAACGAATTAAGCGTAGGATTAGGCTTAAAAACGCTGTTGCCTTCTCCGAGGTTCTCTTACGCGACGGAGGCTCACGGCCTTTGGATTCTCAAAGGTTACGCGCCTGTGATGACCATGAAACTGGCGCGAACCAACGGTCAAAAAAGTCAATTCTCTGGCATCGATGCCAAGGAGTCGATACTCCGTTACGCTCTGGCGCACCAACAACTTGAGGCACACGTGCAGCTGGAATACACCGTTGGATTCTGCGATGGGTTCATTCAGGTCCGTGCACGTGTCGATAACATACGGCTCCAAGTGGCGAGGCTCGGGTTTAACCAAAACGACGACGTGGAGTTCGTTGAGGAGAAACACTTTCCGTCCAGGGTGAGGGTTTGGGTGGGCCCGGAGATCGGAGCGACTTATGTTGCTGGGCTGAGCTTGGGCCGGTCCACGGAGAACAAAGAGAGCGAGGTGGAGATTCAGAAGATTGTGAAGGGTAATTTCGAGAAGTCGCAGGGTTCTAAGGTGAAAGCGTCGGCGAGGTCATCGAGGAGGACGCGAAGTAGGAGTTGGAGAATGGATCAAGACGCGGAAGGGAACGCAGCGATATTCGACGTCGTTTTGTACGATAATACTACGGGCCAAGAAGTGGGCTCGTGGAAGCCCACGGGCCAAACGGGTGATGACCCGGTTCATGGGCTAAGAGGGCGATATGGGAGGGCAAATAGACCGTTTACTAAAAATGGGTCGGTGGTTATTGCAGGGGATGAATATGGGGAGGAAGTAGGGTGGAGGCTTGGCAAAGAGATGGAAGGGAGTGTGTTGAAGTGGAGAATAGGGGGAGAATTTTGGGTTAGTTATTTGCCCAACCAAGCAAAGGGTTCTTATTTTGAAACTAGGTGTGTGGAGTGGTGCGATGAGGTTGACTTGCCCCTAATTCATGTAAAAATACCCTAAGCATGTAAGTATAGAATCATATGAAACCCTTCTCACCAAATTAGTCACAAAAAGAGAAGGAGAAGTTTGTGTAGAAATGCGTGTAGAACTAAACTTAGCGACTAGTAAGGTTAGTATATGGTACTGTGGTTTAAGTGCTTTATCTGTATAATAGCCATTAGTGCACTACCTAAGTAAATGCTTTAGTATCTATTGTGCCTAGGTTCATATACAATTCCCCAATTAAGATGTCAAAAAAATTAAGGATAAATATAAAAATCATACCTAAACTTTTTACGAATTTCATTTTTAATTCTTAAACAAAATTTTGATCAGTCTTTATACTTTTCTCCATTAATATTTTTAGTTCCTACTGTCAAGTATCACCATTAAGTGATAGTAGTCACGTGGCTTGTCACGCGGACTTCTAGTCTGACGTGACAACCACATGTAAAAATTTGTGTAAATTATGTTTTTAGTTTATCATTTTTTCACGGAATTTATTTTTAATCTCTCAATAATTTTTTTACTAGTATTAATCCTTCAACTATTGTTTATTATTATTTTTAGTCTTTCTCATCAAGTATAATCATTGAGCAATGATGTGACAGTCATATGGACTACGAGTTTGATATGACAATCACGTGGTATAATGTTAAATATTTTCTAGCAATTCTAAGGCACTAAAAATATCAAGGGATATCAATGTAATTTATTTTGTATGTGTGTGTGTATTATGAGATATGCTAACGTACACTCACTTCATTTTTAGTTTAAGTTTATCAACAAGTTATAACTAAGGATTATTTTAAAATACACCCACAGTTTAACTTGCTAACGTATTCCAAAATGTACACCTACTTGTTGTTTAAGTGGACTACATGCTAACAAGTTATAGCTAGAATTATCTTAAAATGTACCAGTAGTGTAGTTTGTTAACATATTTCAATTAAAAAAAAAAGTTGGTAAATGTTGGCATATATATATATATATATATATATTGGGTTACCATATCATTGGTGGAAAGTATTTACTAGCTTTCCTGATAACTAATATTTGTCGAGAAACCTAGTTTGTCATCTTTAGTAAAATATCTTATCTCAATTACATTTTTTTAATCCACAAGATTTGAATTCGAGACCTAACTTAAGGGATCCGAGTCCAATTTTACTAAGATTAATGTAATGTTGGTATAACAATCAATATATATACATAAATATTACATTTTTTTTTACTAGTTATTCTTAATATATTAATTTGTATACTAACCAACTTATCTATTATTTTAATTATTTGCATAAATTTTTATAAAATAAAAAAAATAATGGTATATTATCATTTATATAACAAAAATGACATGCAAAAACATCATAATAGAGCAAGAGATCCCAGCTACGCTGGCACCTCATACACTACCCAATATTTACAGCACACCAAGAATTTATTGAGAAAAGGAAAATAAAGAATACAATGCACGGGAGACACGGACCAAACCCATGAGAAAAAACGGGGCTTATCTATATCTGTAATTAGGGAGACTAAAGTATATATACCATTAATTTTAATATATGATAAAATATTTATATACCGTTAATTTCAATATATGATAAAATATTATATTTATATTTGAAAGTAATGTAAAAGTTTATTTATATATTTTTTTAAAAATATTTCCTTTTAAAGTATATATACCGTTAATTTTAATATATGATAAAATATTAAATAATTTTAGATTAATTTTAGATTTTATTACATCATATAAAAATTTTATGGTAAACTTTAACTTAAAAAAAATTAATGATGTAATAATTATTTCAATTTATATCAGTATAACAATTATTCCTCTTCAATATTAAATAATATACTCAAGATAAAAAAAATTAAAAAAATACCTCACATTAATCTGAAAAATTAAAGAAGTTACAATATATGTGACATGTTAAATCCCTCCCCTTATTATTTGTTAGACAGATAGCTGAGCATGATAATTTGTGGTACCAAACTGATCTAACTTAAAGATTAAAAAGATATAATATGCACAAAATATTAAATGGGAAATTTTATTTGATATCGTCAGTATAAACTATTTTCATACAAATATTTAATAAAAAATTATCATATTGCCACATTATATTAATAAATAAGATAATATAATAAAATAGTTAAAAATTATTTTTTATTTGTATAAAAATATTTTATATTAATAATATATGTTAAATTAAATTTACTTTGCACATATTCATATAGTTGGTATTATAATTAGTATTATAAAACTATGTTTGAACTAGGGATATAAACGAGTCGAGCCGAGCAGAGCACTTAAAGTTTAGGCTTGGCTTGTGAAAAAATTAGTTGTTTAAGCTTGGCTCATTTATTTAAACAAGCCTAATTGAAATATTGAGCTTGGCTTATTTAAAAAATATGAGACTTGAGCTTGACTTGTTTAGCTTATTTATAACTTAATTATTTTTGTTTTATGAAAAAATCTTACATTTTTTAACTTTATCAGTTTAATATTTAATAAAAATTTAAATACTATATGATAATCTACAAATAGAAATATGTGCTTAACACGTGGCATGTAAAACTCAAACATTCTAAACTATTACATTTTCATAATCAAGTAAATAAAAAATTTATAACTTTTTGACTACTATAAAAAGGAAACTTCAATATCAATTTGTTGCTCTCAATAAAGTTTTACATATCCATAACGAATATATAAATAGTAAAGGATAGTAAAGTCCACAATCATTAATTTAAACAAACAAGCTATTCACAAGCCATTATTGTTGAGCTCGTAAAGCTTGAGCTTGGTTCATTTGAAATTAAGCCAAATTTTAAGCTCGAGTTTGTTTATTTAATTAAACAAACAATATTGAACGAGCATTTAATGAGCAAGCTCAAATAGTTCACGAATAGCTTAGCTCTTTTACATCCCTAGTTTGAACTAATCATTGGTGACTCAATTTCTTAGTTGGATAGCTTGTTCGAAAACAAAAAAATGCCAATTCATCATCTTATGTCTTCTACATTCATATGTATAGGAAAGTGAGATAACGACTCTCCAAGACTGAAAAATATCAAAATCAATTAGGCCTCTTATCAAAGATGGTTTTAGTAAAAAAATATGTATGTTTAGTTTTTTAGTAAAAACTATAGATATCTTTCACTAAAAGTAATCTTGTTCGAGTTAGGTGGGATTATTATCAACGTCAAAGTTTTCTCTCATAGTATTTAATGTAACTACATATTTAAAATTCAAATTCAAAATCACTCGTTAAGTTGAAACAATTTCGTGCCAGTTGATCCATCTACTAGGTGGTATAAATGTTTAGTTATTACTATGTAAAATTGAATTTGTTTCTGAAGTTTAATTTGATTAAAAGTGATAAAATATGGATTTTGTATTAGGCTAGAAATTTTATATCAAGTTTTACATTAAACTTACTTTCAAGTAAAAATATCTAAATTCCCTAAAAAAAAGTAAAAATATCTAAATATGAATTACTTTATTTCAAAATCAATTTTAATTAAAATTAATTGTGTTAAATCAACATTATTTAAAATCATGTGAATTGGATCTATGCCAACTGTTACCAATTTAACAACTTGAATCAATATGACAAAATGATGAAAATAAATTATGCGCTGGAATTTAATAATATTGACTATAATTCGTAACCTTTCTATCTACCTACATGTTACTATCTACATGTTAGACATTCTCAAAAAAAAAAAAAAAAAAAAAAGTACATGTTAGCCAAGTACCAAACGGTCCAAACCCTGCCTCGTGGTCCACTCGTGGCAGTTCATTTCTGTCGATCTCCATAGACGCGGCGAGTTTTGCGCCTTGCTCTTTACGTAATGAGAAAATATTTTTATATAATAAATTTCTATAAATTTTGACAACCATGAAAAAGATAAAGAAAAAAATGAAAAAAGCACGTAATAAAATAAATAATGGAATAGAAAAAAGACAAATGAATAATATTATAATTTTTATAAAAATTATTATATAAAAATATAACTTCTTTTTTTTATAAATATAAGGGGCTAAGCGCCCCAATAAAAAAAAAACTAAAAACTTCTAGTAGGAATGACAAAACGGTTGGGCCCAACAAGTTGGCCTGCAAGCCCGCCCAAAAATGGTTGGATGGACTAGGTGGTTCAACTTGCCAACCTCCGTTGCTTGTCCCGCTCAACTCGGCTTGCTGGGCCACATTTTTTTTTTTAATTAAGCTTGATAATATTTAAGATTCAAAGAAGTGTAAACATCAATCAAATAAAGTAATTTGCTATTTGCTCCTTGATCCCTTGCTAGTTAGAAATAAAAAAATGATTAAATTAGTAACCAATATTAAGAATTAAATACACGTAGCATACTCGGACATATATTTTTACTTTCAAAAGTTAAAAGTAAAACATATATAATATTTTAATTAATTAATCAAGAATTATAATTGTATTGAGATTTTTTATTAAACTTAAATTCTCCTTCTTTTTTTAATTTTTGGCGGAGCTTGCTAGCCCACCTCTAAATGGGCGTAGGCTAGAACTTTCAACCCACCCCTTAATAGGTGAGTCTGCCCGCCTTAACCCATTTTTGACAAGCTGGTGGTGGGGCAGGCCAAAACAGGCTAGATTGGTCTGCTCTGCCTCCCCTAATCTCTAAAGAATGCAATCTCAACATTGTCAGCAAACAATAAAACTCGAAGTTTTATTAAATGACTTAATAAGTTCACAACATCTATCTTCAATTGAAATTTCCCAAATTGGAAGCATGAGCTTGTTGAGTATAGACTTGTTGATAATATAAAGCATGTTTGTATACAAATCTTCTTATTCTTTTATAATTTTGAAATATACGTATAATACATTTACTAAAAAAAAGTACTTATACATAAAGATGTTAAATTAGAATTTACATGCTTTATGCATTGTTTGGCAAAGAGGAAATAAGATAGAAACTGAGAAGTGAGAGAAAATAGAGTGGATGTTTGAAATTGAGGTTGTTTGGTATAAAGGTAATACAAAGGAAAGAAATTTAAAGTATGTGAGTGCCACATACAAAAATTTTTGCACTTACAAAAGAAGAAATAGCAATGAAAATTGTGAGAGGTGAGGAGAAAGAGTAGGTTATAATGTGAGTGTCAAAATTGACCTTTTGATATTATGCCTCTCAGTCCCATGATAATCGTTTTTTTTTTTTAACCCAATGTATCTCCCAGTCGAAAACTAAGGACTACTCCATTGCAGTACTAAGATTGATTTAAGGGACTAACCTCTTCCAACAGATATTTTTCTATACACACGAACCTAGGGGTCGAACTCTTGACCACGTGCTTAAGCGACAAGGTTATTTGCCAACCATGTCACACCATGTTGGTATGATAATTGATTCTTTCATGCTTGCCTCTTTGTAATTGATGTTTTTTTAGTAATCGTTTTACTTATGATAATTGATTCTATCTCTTTTTTTTATATATATATATAATTGGTTTACCTAGGGCTGGAAATGAGTCAAGGTGAACCAAGCTCGACTCAACTCGTTAAGAATTGATTCAACTCGAAGCTTGACTCAAGTTTGATATGAACCTTTGTTTTTAGCTCAAACTCCACTTGATTTAAGCTCACGGACAGCTCGTTAGCTTGATTCATTTAAAATTATAATTATTTTACATATATTTTATTTATTTATTTCATAAAAAATAAAAGTAATATAAAATTAATTATACGAATCTATATATATATATATATGATCAAGCTAGTTCAAGAACCAATCGAGTCAAACTATAGCTCAAGTTTAACTCATTTATTTAACGAACTCAATTTTTAGCTCAAGTTCAACTCACTTGATTCATAACTAAGTTTAACAAGTCAATTGTTAAATTGAGTCTCAAATTATGTTCGAGTTGGTTCAGTTCATTGCCAACCCTAGGTTTACCCATGACAATCAATTCTTTTTTTATAATCGAATTTTGCATTGTCATGTCTCAAAAATCGATTTCCATGATTGAAAATCAATTTTCATGGTTGGAACTTCGATTATGTGAGCTTATGTGTTAGGAGTAATTTAGTCTTATTATCTATAATCTTATTTCTCTTTTCTCTTTACATACTAAATCAAAAAAGGTGAAAAGAAATTCAAATATTTTTTCTTCTCAATTTCACTTTTATTTTTCTCAAACTAAACAATCCCAAAATTCATCCTATTTTTTTCTATGTTTATCTTTCCTATTTTCCCTCACCCTATTTCTCTTCCTTGTGTCAAACAACAGAGCATTAGTGTGAGTTTGAAATCATGTCCACAAACAAATAGATGCACGTCAATAAGCACTATCCAACATTGCTTTTACGTTCAACCCATTTTAATGTGGTGTTGGATGTAGTAGCAAACATAAACACATGGTTAGTGTGTGTTTGAGTTAGTCGTAAAAAATAACATGGTGAGGGTATTACTATCATTTGATTTATTTTGCAACTCTTTATGTTGCTTTCTTTTGGATTTGGGAGGATTACTTTTTGTTGTGGGACCTACAACTTACTTTCTTTTCTTTCTTAATTTATTGCAATCCAAACGAAAGAAAGGATATAGAAAAGCATGTTTTCTTTTCTTTGGTTTCTTTTCTGTTTAGATTCCTTCCTTCCAAACAGACACTTAATTTTTCCCTGTAGTTAACTAGCTCTTGTTTTGGTTTCCTATTTTTTGCTTTATTTCATTATGTAGCAAAAAAAAAAATATATTAAGTGAAAAGTATCTTTAAATTAATTTATTTTATTTAGATTGTTCAAAAGAATATTTTTCACAATAAAATTACATAAACAAATTATTTTTAATAATTATTTTTGTATTTAAAACAATCAATTATTTAGATAAAATAAAAAACAAAAAATAACTTAAAATTAAATTGTTAGTTTTTAATTATAATTTCTATTTTTTTGTTTATTGTCAAAAAATTATTTTCTTCAATTATAATATAAATTACTACATACATTTAAATATTAATTTCAATAAATATTTTCTATCAATTAAATTATAACATTAAAAATTAATCCATGCAAATAAATTTAATTTATATTGTTATTATTATATATAAGTAACATTTCTTTTTAAAAATGTGTTATGATTAATATGTAATTGGTAAAGCAGCCCGTACGATACAAAGTTAGCTTATCTTATTTACTTCATTTTTCTCTTGCATCCAATTTTTTTTTTATGAGTCTTATTAGTCAATGTTTTCAAGAATTAATAATACCTCTAAAAAAACAAAAGAAATAATAATATATATATTTTTAATAAAAGTCGTATTGAAGATGTATCAAAAATTACAATAAGATATAGATTAATAATATTTTTTATTTTTTAATTAATACATTTAAAGCACTAGTTAATATCACTTTATGAAACATGTGAGTATCTCCCAGGATAGTCAATCTTGAATCTCTCGGGATTACGCTCCCTGTCCTTCAACTCTAACCGCAGCTGGCCAACCTTACTTACCTGTGCAAATTATTATATTTCCCATTTGCTTTTTTTTTACCCCAACAAAGTCACAAAGATAGAAACACGCTGTCTAAATTCTAATCTTTTTTTTTTCGAGGTTGATGCCATATTATATACGAGATATTAAATTAATTTTTTTATTATGCACTTTAGTCAATTAATAATTTTAATAAATGTATACATAATTTCAGTGTAATTATTTTATTTTATCTGAAAAATATAATCATTTTTTATAAATTTTTACAATATTATTTTCTCTGAAATATTAATTCTGACATTTTTTACAAGAACCAAAAGTTATTTTAATCTTTTTTATAAGACTTGTTTAAAATTATTTATTGCATTAATTATTTTTTATAAAATAAATTTAAATAAAACTATACTAATTAATTAAATAAAAACTTAATAATAAAATTTCGGTAATTTTTAAAATATTTACAAAAATATAAGGTTAAATTATTAATTTGATTTTTTAATTAATTTATTTTGTTTAATTAGATCCCTTTATTATTAAAAAATTCAATTAAATTCCTCAATTTTTTAAAAATACTTCAATATTATCCATTTCGTCCAATTGCAATGAACGACATTAATCATGTTATATACATGACACATATTTCTCATGTTACATATGCAACATGATTAACAACTTAACTTCATTTCTCGCAATTGGACGGAAGTAGTAACATTAGTGCATTTTTTAAAATTAAGAGAATTAATTAAACTTTTTATAAATAGAGAAACTCAATTAGATCTTCTAAATAAATAAAGAGATCAAATTAATAATTTAACCAAAATAAAAATTATTAATAATATTTGTTACATGTTGCATTGTCCGGTTCGCATATAAAAGGCCGTCAGTGTGGGCCTTCATGACTTGAATGCGTGTCTCCAATTCAAAGCAATCTCTGCTAGCAACTTCAATGAGTTGCATTGCAAAGATGCCAACAGCTATCAGGCACAGCTATCAGCTTCCCCTACTCCACCGACTTCTTTACTTTGCTGTCTTTTTCTCATTATCCTGCGCAATGGAAGATGGAGAATGGGTAATGGTGCGGAGCCCCCCACAGAAGGACCGGTGGAAACCAAGTTTAACAAATGCAGAGGATGAGGCTCCGAGGCCCTTGAAGATTACCTTTTCTGGGCCTGCAACCCACTGGACCGATGCCATCCCCATCGGCAATGGCCGTCTCGGGGCCATGGTTTGGGGTGGCGTTCCATCAGAAGCTCTCCAGCTCAATGGTATTGAACCACAACTTGCTGCTTTCAACTCCAATCTGGAAAACTTTCAGTTTAGTTGCTGTTACTTTCATCCAAATGCCAATGAAAGTGATGCTTGTTTAAATGCTATTTAATAAAGAGAAATATACCCTTTATTCACTAACTTAGCCTGTATAAGGGTATATTCTTAAAATTCATCGAGTTTGTGACTTAATAATGTGAGTGACACAGCACACGAGATATGTCCTTACTCCTTAATTTACCATCAATCATTTTGTAATTCCTTCAAGACCTTTGTTAGGATCCGATTGCACGGTGTGGGACTTGAGTCCCGATTGGAAGTATGGGATTCTAGTGTGAGGTGTACAAGACCTTAGACTCTCCAACTACAATGGCTAGTTTTTGTGGGGTGGTTTTTCTAAGGTTCTTATCAATCTTTGTCGGATTCGATGGGGACTATGGAGAAATCTCTGCTCTGAAATTTTTATTTTTATTTTTTTGCTTCTAATGGGCCATACTACAGGCATTTCTATTTGTAAATTTATATAATTGAGATGTCAAGGACTGGTGAAACCAATCAGCTATGTCTTTCTCTTTCATGAAGCATGCTAATGTGAAGATTTAAAATTGTTTCGCAGAGGACACGCTTTGGACTGGGATTCCTGGAGACTACACCAACAAAAGTGCTCCACAAGCACTGGCTGAAGTCAGAAAGCTTGTTGATGATAGAAAATTCTCTGAAGCTACGGCAGCAGCTGTCAAGTTGTCAGGAGATCCTTCTGATGTATGTAATATATCACAATTAATAAAACCATCCTTGCTCTAAGTTTTGAGGAACTATGCTATTTATTAGACTGATGTTAGGGGTTCACAACCCGGCAATATGATACATGAACAGAGGAATCTGAGTAGGTCCTATTTTTCTATCATACAAATCATATCATTTTATTCAACTAGTATTCTCATTCATGGTCCTCCCCCTCCCCCTTTTAAATATGTGCTTATTGGTGTTCATTTGGATTATGGAGTTGGTGCATGAGTGAAGGAAGCTATATACAATGTTGGCACTCATACCTAACTGTTATTTCTTGATATGAAGGTATACCAACTTCTCGGCGATATCAAGTTAGAATTTGATGATTCTCATCTTACATATTCAAAAGAGTCATATTACAGGGAGCTAGATTTGGATACCGCAACGGTAAAAATAAAATACTCTGTGGGTGATGTAGAATTTTCCAGAGAACATTTTGCTTCTAATCCAGACCAAGTGATAGTGACAAGGATTTCTGCAAGCAAGCCTGGGTCATTATCATTTACAGTGTATTTCGATAGCAAAATGCATCACGATTCGAGGGTAAGTGGCCAAAATCAGATAATCATGGAAGGAAGCTGTCCTCACAGTAGGATCCGACCAAGAGTGAATTCAATTGACAATCCAAAGGGAATTCAGTTTTCTGCAGTTCTTGATATACAGATTAGTAAAGATAAAGGGGTTATCCATGTTTTGGATGATAAGAAGCTAAGAGTTGAAGGTTCAGATTGGGCTATTTTGCTTTTGACAGCTTCTTCTTCCTTTGATGGCCCATTTACTAAGCCTGAAGACTCTAAGAAGGATCCTACTTCTGAGTCCCTCAGTAAAATGAAATCTGTGAAAAAAATTTCGTATGCTGATCTTTATGCACGTCACTTGGATGACTATCAAAATCTATTTCATCGTGTCTCATTGCGACTCTCTAAAAGCTCCAAGACTCTTTTAGGAAAATCTGTTTTGGACAAAAGGAAATTGGTTTCCTCCCAAACTAACATCTCTCAAAAGGGAGGGCATGACACCGTTCCAACTTCAGCAAGAGTCAAATCTTTTCAAACTGATGAAGATCCTTCCTTTGTGGAGCTTTTGTTTCAATATGGTCGATATCTGCTAATCTCTTGTTCGCGTCCTGGAACTCAGGTGGCAAACCTACAGGGTATCTGGAATAAAGATGTTGAGCCTGCATGGGAGTATGTCTTCCCTTCTCTTTTAATCCCTCTTCTAGCTATAAATAAATAAAAAAGAAATTGTATTCTATAGTTTCTAGGTTATAAAGTGGCTTAGAGTTTTCAGATGGATATGGAGTATTAAATATATATCTAGAAGTAACTTCATGAAGAATTGTTGAGAGTTTGTAATTTGTCTTCTTCTTTTTTATGTCATCCAGTGGTGCTCCTCACTTGAACGTTAATCTTCAAATGAATTATTGGCCATCCCTTTCTTGCAACCTGCATGAGTGTCAAGAGCCCTTATTTGATTTCATTTCCTCTTTGTCAGTCAATGGTAATAAAACTGCAAAGGTATTTTGTTCTTTTGCCTCTTTCTTTCATATTATTCTTGGCATTCTATTTAAGAAAGAGATCCTCTATGCTTGTAAGCTATCAGTAATTTCGTAGCCTGCCCCCCATGCCAGAAAATCTATAACAAAGCAAAAATGCAAAAGAAAATATAATCTAGCATATTACCATTTGCTCACTGTGTCATGAATTTTATATTTTCTATCCAGATTTTCCTTTGATCTTGCATACAGGTGAACTATGAAGCAAATGGTTGGGTTGCACATCAAGTTTCTGACATATGGGCTAAAACATCACCAGATCGAGGTGAGGCTGTTTGGACTTTATGGCCAATGGGTGGAGCTTGGCTTTGTACCCATTTATGGGAGCATTATACTTATACAATGGACAAAGTAAGTTCTGTTTGTTCAGTAAATTATCTAAGCCTTGATTTAAAGTATTGACTCAAAACTGATCTTGTGAAAAGAGCTATTTAGGGGGATTTAACAATTTTAGATTTCCTCTGATGATGAACTGTCATACTTTGTAGAGTTGCCTATTTCATGTATGCCTAACTAATCTGCTTCTATTTTCATGGCATAACTATATGTTGGACCTGAAATATTGAAAGATGTTATCCATCTTCATGTTGTGATAGGGTTCTATATAACTAGTTGATCTATTTTTGGTTATTATGTTTTTTG
Organism: Spatholobus suberectus; assembly: GCA_004329165.1. Classification (NCBI taxonomy): domain Eukaryota; kingdom Viridiplantae; phylum Streptophyta; class Magnoliopsida; order Fabales; family Fabaceae; genus Spatholobus; species Spatholobus suberectus. Next base: position 8,987,690 of record CM014735.1, read on the forward strand.
TACAACACAATAAGATGTCAAAATTGATACTATCCAAATAATGCCTTGTTCAGCTATGATGATTATTAATAATTCCAGGGAGCAACAACCTGTGTAAGTATTATAAAATTCAAATGGACTTTCAAACCACAACGAAAAAAATTTAATTATAGATTTCAAGTTTCATTTAAGGATGCAACTTATTTACTGCCATAGTTACCAATGAACTTTGAGGTTATAAATATAGACTAGTTATTAGATACAGATTACCGAGGGATGAAAAATCTAATATTTTATCATGGCACATATATCTATATTTTTATTTGTAAATACTATATTCATAAATTAGATTTGTTCTGTGTAGTATCTCGTGTGTGTGTGTGTTGTGTGTATCAGTTACTAGGTAAGTGATGGTTGAATTTTCTTTTATATTAGGATTTTCTTAAAAATAAAGCATATCCTTTGTTGGAAGGATGTACGTCATTTTTGTTGGATTGGTTGATTGAAGGCCGTGGAGGATTATTGGAAACTAACCCGTCAACTTCACCAGAGCACATGTTCACTGCGCCAGATGGAAAGCCTGCTAGTGTGAGCTACTCATCAACCATGGACATTTCAATCATAAAAGAAGTTTTCTCTATAATTATTTCTGCTGCTGAGGTGAACATGATCTTAATACTCAAAACAATACTAGTTTCATATTATCTTAATTTTGTCTTGATAACTAAATTTCTCAAAAACAGGTTTTGGGAAGACATGATGATGCTATTATCAAAAGAGTCACCGAGTCTCAGTCTAAGCTTCCTCCGACCAAAGTTGCTAGAGATGGTTCCATTATGGAATGGGTATGCAATTATATTTAATATCCGTGTTCCTTCCTTCCATCTCTTTAATGTCCATTTGGCCAGTTTTTTTCATCTGATATCTTGTTCTGATTTGCAATGACCAAGTTCTACTGTAGACTAGCAATTCCATGTTAACTATAACACCTTATTTGGCAGGCAGAAGATTTTCAGGACCCAGATGTACATCATCGTCATGTTTCGCATCTGTTTGGACTGTTTCCAGGGCATACAATTAGTGTCGAGAAAACTCCAGACCTCTGTAAAGCTGTGGAATTTAGTCTAATTAAAAGAGGTCTTTTATGAGAACTTTAAGAGCTAAACTCTTTTCAGAGATAATAGTTGCTTTTTCTTGATATATATATGGCACTACGTCTCTTATTTATTATGTTGAAATTTCATATTCTTAGATGAACTGGAACAGCCATATGTAATTATTAATATCTCATTGGAAGACACTTGTATAAAATACTGTCTAATGGTACCTTGTGTTTGTTGCTTATGAATAGCTGAAGTGATTTTATGTGTCGAGACTTGAGAGTACTTTCGAAATAGATAGACTATGTGCTGTCTTTAGCCTCTAGTTAGTTTAGTAGACAACTATAATGGTACTCCAGGAATTGTGTATGCCTTTATCGAATCAGGGATTACTATGTTTATGTTCAACCTTGTATATATGATGACATGACATAAAAATGTATTATTTTTTTTCTTCAATACTAAAAATAAATAATGCAATTCAACAGTAGTTAACATTCTTGCACTGTATCACAGGAGAGGATGGTCCAGGGTGGTCAACAACTTGGAAAGCTTCGCTATGGGCACATCTTCACAATAGTGAGCATGCATATCGCATGATAAAACATTTGATTGTCTTGGTGGACCCTGATCATGAAAGTGATTATGAAGGAGGACTTTACAGCAACCTGTTCACAACACATCCCCCTTTCCAGATTGATGCAAATTTTGGGTAAGGCCCATCTTTATGTAAGAACTGTAACATCTGTGTATCTTGTCAATTTCACTTTCATCATTTAAAAGCACAAGCTGAAGTATATTTATTCTCTCATTTCTGGGGAAGGAGGGGGTAGTCCTGCTGTTACAGGAACAGTTAAGTTCCAATATCATAAAACTCTTGGTAGAATTTCAATTTCTATACATCACGTTAAGGCTTCAACTTTTGTTTCATGAATTCCATTGTTATCTGATAGATCTGTGTACTCATGCTAGAAATTTTCTTTTTCCTGATTTTGAACATTTTACAATTATCATATCTTGTTGAATCTATTGCATCTTATCCACATTATAACCCCAGATTTTGGTTCTTAATTTCTTCAATCATATCTCAAACAGAATAAATGAGCAATTCCCTAAGTGTGGAGAAATTCGTTTCATTCTAAAATTTTAATTGGAACCTTGACATCATAGTATTTTTTTTAGTTCACCCACATGTTTAGAAGTTATATGCAGAAATAGAAACCTAGCCTGTGATGAAACTGTTACTTTAGCATTAACAACTTGGCGACTATACTCATAATTCTGAATTAGTTAGGCTGAGAAAAAGCATTGTTTGGTGTCAGTTTTACAGCAGCGATTGCAGAAATGCTGGTTCAAGGCACAACGAAGGACCTCTTCTTGCTTCCCGCGTTGCCTAGGGATAAATGGGCCAATGGTTGTGTGAAAGGATTAAAAGCACGTGGTGGGGTGACAGTCAACATTTGCTGGAAAGAAGGAGATCTGCGTGAAGTTGGCCTTTGGTCAGAAAGCCAGAATTCCCAAGTGAGACTACATTATAGAGGAACTATGGTCTTAGCAAATTTATCACCCGGCAGAGTTTACTCATACAATAACCGGTTGAAGTGTGTAAAGACATACTCCCTTAGCGAAGTGAATCCTTGAATCTTTCCAATGGAATAAGGAACATGCATTGCCTTTTGCAATTTTTCATTGGATTCAATATGGGATGTAGTTTGCTGGATCAAGATACATTTATCTTGTTTCCTATGATTATTCTTCAAAAGTCATTTAGCCACGGAGGATGTAATTTAACGGATAAGTTTTTCATTGATGCATTTGTTTTACGGTTTACGGTGTAAAGCCTGTGTAATATTACTGTCACTATGTTATTCAACTTCACACAAATGGATCATAGATATTTCTGCTGAGCATAAATATGTCGAGGAACGTAGTCTAGCCTTTCCAAAGTAGAGTACAAGAACGTGGTCTTAGGATGGCTCTCATAATTGTACGGTCCAAGTTGACTGATTGCATAAGAAAGGCATAAGAAGGGTAATTCTTGTAGGAACACAATATTTATGGGTATGACTAACAAAAAAATTAATGTTAATAAAAGAATAAAACTCAAGTGTAGTATGTGGGTGTTTTTTGATGTTGTTCTTCAATTAAAACTCTGAAGTTTTTTTTAGTAATTTACACAAATTATTAAAATGAAGTTTTAATGTTTTGTTTAGATGTGAAGAGAAGTAAGAAGGGAAGAAGTATGAGGAGAGAAAAAGAGTAGAATATGTGTTGCAATCATTTTAATATTATCTTAAACTTTTGATTAATTGTATATATAAATACCATTCACACAAATATTGTTTTTGTGTATGTGTATCTTTGAGTTGAATTTAGTAGTTTTGTGTAATTAATGCACAAATATATAGTATAAGTTATGAGTAGTTCCTACATCCGTTAGTTGCACTTACCTTCGTTAATATTAATCCTTTTTTGTTTGAAAATTAGCACATTCATTTTTTTATAACTGCATTCATTTTTCTTTTTTTTCTTTTTTTATGTAGTTGTTTCTTTACATTTTATACATTTATCATTAAAAATATTAAAATAAAATTTTAAAAGGATCTACCTAACAAGCATTACATTAATTACAAGGGAAGTCAAATTTAATCATCCAAAAAAGTAGAAAAAAAAAAGTCACCAAAAAAATTAGAAAAAAAGAGAAAATTACAAAGTTAAAAATCGAAAGCAGAGTGAAAACGACATCGTTTCACGTGCTCATCATATGTCCCAGGCAAAAACCTATGCTATGATATGACTCAGTCTCAGTACTACTATCAGTACCAGCCACCACCACTAAACCCTCGCAAAGCCCTAAAACTGCGTTTCTCATCTCTCAGATTAGATTCCAATAGACACAGAAATGGCTTGGCGTTCGGGTTCTGTGTCTCGCTCCTTAATCTCCACAGCTAGGGCTTCTCTCCGACCGGCGGCGCCGTCACCCCTTCCCAGCCTCCGTCCGCCACCACTGGCCGCCCCTCGCATCCAGTCCCGCCGCTTTTCCATGCCTGCTTCCAGGTCTCGCCTTTCACCATTTTACTTCTCTCGCTTAATTAACGACAACGAAAATGAAATCGTTTCAAAAATAATTTCTAATCAGCCGTCGTTTTAATTTTTGTTATTTGGAATCCATTTTGTAATTTTCTTGCAGAAGTGAGGCTTATATTCAGAATGTGTTTTTATTCTTTTTTGTTGGACAGGAACTTGGGGCAATTGGGGTGCACACAATCACTTTTACCTCCGCACAGTACGATGGCTATAACCTGCATGACGTCACACGTTGCTGTCAGTGCGCGTGCTTGTTGCGAGCTGTCCCATGGTACCTTCCGTCGTTCTTGTCAAGATCGCTAGTAGTCTCTTTGTGAGTCTTGCTGGTTCTAGGACGCATGAAAATGTTCAAATCGTTTGTGTTGTTTTTAAGCACGTTGATTTCGATGCCCCACCACAAAAATGCCTTTTAAAAAAATTATCACGAATGTTCTGGATTATAGAAAACCTAAAATTGTAGGTCTGATAGATGTTAAAATTAGGTAGTCCTCTTTGTGTTGCTCTATGTGAAGAGATGAGATGGGTAGAATTTGTGAGTCTGTCTAGCTTGGTTCATAAGAAGGTGTATTAAGATTCAAATTTATAGGGAGGAATGGAAAAGATGGGTGATGCGCAAGGGCATCGATCATCCAATGGCAAGAGAAGAATGCTTCATAGTAGGTTCCCTTTTTATTCCTTTTTTCAAAATTATAAATTCAATAATGTTTTCAGTTAAACCATATATAATAAGTAAGTGATTGGTGATTCTTGGAGATGAACTGAAGCAGTAGTCAGATTTTCCTGTGCATTATTTATTTATTTATTTTGGTTCTAATTCTTTGAAAACAATTTTTTTTCCCTTGGGCATACATTTAGTCAATCCATTGCTTGTGAATGATGTGATAATTTATTGTTAATTTTAACATTGAAAAATCTATGCTTTGAGCAGTTACTCATGTAGTCCTAACCGAATGAAAAACTAAGATTGTATCCCTGCTAATTTTGCTTTTGCTGGCTTTCCATTTTTTTATTCAACTGTATTTAACTTTTACGTTTTGAAGTTTCTACTCCATTCTGGAAATGCTATTACCAAAATATAAAAGATTATATGGTTTCCAACAAAAAATACGGAGGAAACAATTTGAGCATTTTTGGTCCGTTTATGCCATGCATAAAATTGCTTACTTTAGCAGAACTAAAATCCATGCCAGAGTCATCCTTGAAATGGCTGTATGTGCAGCCCTTTCATCAGTTTTCTAATACTACTAATGAGTAAACTACATTCCTTTCACAGGTGATCCTGATTCCTGAGGTGAGGTTCTAAATCCCCATTGATTAATATGGTTAAACTTAAATGACCTCCTTGACCCAACTCCAAATCCTTTGCTCTGAAAGATGTGAGATTTTTGTGCCAAAGAAGTTGCTGCCTTGAAATTCTTCCTATGAAGACAATTTGAAAGCCTCAGGCAGCTAGGCATGGTAGTCAAAAACTACAGTCTATCCTTTCATGTGAAGGATGATTACAACCTTTGTCTTTTCCTTTTTATGACAAGTCTTCTATAAGTATTTTATCATAAAAAAAAAAAAAATCAACATTGCTTACTACTATTTTTAATAGTTACATTCTTACTCTTTCAAAGTATTTACTGGCTATGGTTCTATGTTATGACCACTCGGCCCTATTTGGAAATTCCAGTTATTTTGGTGGTTTCAATTTTCAATGTAACAGATGCAATGCATGCGCATCAGGATATATAATTTCTGAAAAGTATCCTTTGTGTGTAATGTAAACTCGTGAGCAATTGATCTGATGCCGGGTGTAGCAATATTGTCTAAAATCTTAAATGCCATGTAATATCTCATGCTTATGCTGTTGTGATTTCCTTTGCTGTTGCAGGTACGTGAGGAAGCTGTTGGATTTGCATAGTTGCCTTTGAGAATACGGGTGACCAATAATTATGAATAGTGTTATCTCCCAAGTAACGGTTGTGGGAATATTAGATGAGACTCATCTGTTATGCTATTTTTAATTTGTGCTATCTCTTATTCAAGAGGGAAAAACTTTTTGTTTCCTTTCTAGATCGGAACAACATTCAGGATCTTGATTCTTGTATCTGGTTTTTGGTTAAATGCTGTACATTTGTTGTCTTTCTGTCAAGTATTTTGAAATAATATTTGTTGATCGATCACTTATCAAGTAATTTATTAATCTAAATAACTTTAACAACTATTAATCTTATAAATCAATGTCTTTTTCTTAATAATCATCACTTTTGTCATTATTATTGCATTAAAACTTTATACCAAATTATAAATAATTAATATTGTATTAAAAACTTTTACCAAATTATAATTAAGTTAGAAGTTATGGTGCTTGAGAGTTGAGATTGCAGTAAGATCAATGGCTGTTTATGCCATTGAAGGATTGTAGTTTATATCATTTTTTGAAAGGATTGTATCTTTTTTTATACATTTGTTTTGAACTAAACAAATTCTTTTATTTATTTTTCTACAAATTTTGTAGGACATATCATTTATGTGTTGATTGATTTTAATGTCAAACATATATTAAATCTGAATATATAACTTTTCTTATGAATTTTTTAGAATTTTTTTTTAATTTAATTAATATGTTATTTTATAGAATGTTAACACTTTATCAAGCACAATGTAAAGAAACTTTACATTGTCAATTAATCACAAATCATGTTAAGGATGGTTTTATAAATTATTGTAAAAGTCAACAAGATTACTATATATGACATTTTTTAATTAGTTGAAAGTGTAAAAACTCTTTATATTGTTAGTGAATGTACTATTTATTCTAAATCTAATGGGGGCAAGTATACTAAAGATGTTAATCTACAAGAATATTAATTATTAGTTTTTTTAAAAAATTTATTATGTTACTAGTATAAAAATTTGTACTATTTAAATATGCAAACAAGTCTTGTGCTTTATGGTGATTTGTGTTAAGTTTGCTCATTAAATGTTATTGTTATACCTCATTTACTTAATAGCTTCAATTACATTTTAGGAGAGAAGTGATTTACTAATTAAGTAATTTATTATGATGTTTCACATGTTATATAATAATAAAGGACATTACATGGTACTAAACGTTTTAAGTGTCTTCTTAATTTAGTATGTGTATATCAACGTGGTGTGGTATAGTTAGTAGATAATTATGTCCTTTAAGTATGTGGTTAGGGATTCGATCCCAGATCTGTGCATATGAAAAAGCATCTATTAGGAGAAGTCAGTTCCTTAAATGGATCTCTATACCTTGAGAGATTAGTCTTTAGCTCTCGATTAGGGGATACTTGGGAAACCAAAAAAAAAATTTAGTATATGTATGAGAATTGTGAGGAATGTATTATTTTTAAATTTGATCAATTAATTACTTTGAGAAGTTTTTATCTTTTTAATTTTTCATTTAGTAAAAAGTTCGATTGAAGAGAGTTTACCTTGTGAGAACAATTGCTTTAGTGAGAACATGAAAACAACTAATAACTCTTAATTCAAGATTAAAAATAATAGACGGTTGAGATTAAAATCCTTTTAAAAACACATCTTATTTTAAAAAAATCATTGTCGTCACCATCCCTACCATCACCGCTACCACACCCCCACCGTTGCCGCTAGTGGTTGTGGCAATGGTGGGGCTGCGATGGTGGTGGCAGTGGCGATGGTGGTAGGGGTGGTGACAGTGGCGGTAGTGACAACGATAGTGATAGTGGTGGGTGTGACAATGGTGGTGGGGATGATGGTGGTAGGGGTTGCAACGACGACGGTGGGGGTGCAATGGCAGTGGTGGTATTGGCAATGATGGTGGTGGTGGTGGTGACGACGGTGGTGGTGGCAACAACGGTGATGGTTGCAACTATGATGACAGTGGCGGTGGCAATAATGGTGGTAAGGGTGGTGATGGCAGTGACGACATTGGTGGTCTCATAAGAAGTGTTTTTAATAGGATTTTAATCTCAACCGTCTATTATTTTTAATCTTGATATAAGGATTGTTATTCATTATTCTCATGTTCTCACGTGAGTGTTCTCACAAGACCCGCTCCTTATATATATATATATATATATATATATAGGAGACATATTTAATGAAAGGGTTTTTTTATGTGAGAGTGAGAGGAATAGAGCTAGACCAATAGATTTTACCATGAAAGGTCAAGATTAAAATACACAAGTCATGTGAGATTTTTAAAAAGTCACATGACTTTTTTAAATAGTCACATGACATTAAATCATGACCATCCATGTATATATATATATATATATATATATATATATATATATATATATATATATTTATATATTTGTTGAAAAAAAAATTTTGATTACAAGTTCAAATAGAGGTTAACTCTCTTATTTACATTATTTTAAATTTTGGGAATTAAAGCATCTAAAGTGTTAAAAAAAAAATTGTTATTTGATCCCATAAGTTACATGTCATCAAAATAAATTTTATTTAAAATACAAACTATAATTATAGCATTGTAAACTCTCAAAATCTTATTTATAATTATGATGTTTATCTTGATTATTTTATAATAAGATAAAAGTTGCTCAAATTTTTAAAATAAAGTTATTATAATTTTTTTCCAAAATATATGAGGCATGCATGGGTTGACATCTAGTGTAAATATAAATATAAATCTTGAAACAAATGTGACCTTAAGGTAAGTTTGAGATCGATGACTAGGAAGGGGACAAGAAAGGATACTTTTTATTTTAATATTAAGAGAATTTTATAGTGTTTACAAAAGTAAACAAAAGAATTGAGACATTAAATTTATACTAATTTCTTATTTTATTTTAAAAATTATCAAATTACATAATATTTATTTTTTACAAATGAAAATTTCATTATTTTCTTTTTCTTACAAAGTCTCACTTTAAATTTTTTTCTTAAAGTTGATCATTGCTTCATCTAGCTCAGGATAATATTCATTACAAATTGTTATTGGTTGGGATGTGCATTTGAAATTCTTAGGATGATGCTAATTAAATAAAGTCAATAATATTGTTTTCCATAAAAATATACTTATTAAGAATTATATTATTTAAACTATTGAACATGTGGATCAACTGATACAAGATTGTTTCATCTTAATCAGTGGTCTAGAGTTCAAGTCCTGGATATGCAATTGCGTTAAATACTCAAAAAGAAAGCTTTATTGTCCATAGTAGTCCCACCTTATTCAAGTAGGATTGCTTCTCATGGAGGATATTTGTAGTCTCGTACCAAAAATAAGAATTGTATTAGCTAAGTAAGTAGGTCAATTTGGTTGAAACCAACCTCATTCACAAATTGAGTGGGCTTTATATATAGAACTAAAGTGTAACACAAAATTCAATTATTAATAGCATCGTAATCTTAAAAGACAATCTAATAACATCCTTATGTCTAGAAGATAGGAACAAGATCATTATATTTATTTCAACAACATCCTAAAGATTTGAAACATGATTAACAAACTCCTAAAAACTAAATCATCCATTTTAGGCATATTTTCAACGATGCCATAAGCAGTTGGCAACATATGTCTTACGAAAAATCTCCCATTTCTAAAGGTTCTACAATGCATAGATGTCGTTGGCATCTACAAATTTCTCTATCACACTTTTGATGGAGGATTTCTTCCTTATAGTTGAGCATTAGTGTAGCGCTACTCACATGTAGTTGCCACTTGGGAGAGTTTATACCCATCTTCGAAGATATTGTCATTTTAATGAAGCCTCCGATTTTCAACAACATTGACTTGTCTACCCTTCGCTTTACTCCTCAAATTATTGAGAAGGCTTTGGTCTTGAAGAAAGCCACTATTGAAAGTGCTTATTAATCTATGACAAATCTAAAGTATTTAAATATTGGAGTGTCTTTCGCCGAACTAAGTAAAGACCAAAAAACTCATATACCAAACTCTGTATAGATAAGTTGTCTCGAGCATCGCACCTAACACAAAAAGATAGATGATACAAGATAGACTCCCAAGAATGTTAGTATATCAATCACAAGAATAGAATGTTTTACCTACTACGTACATCTATCACATAAAAAGGACAATAAATCGTCTTTTACAGTATGAAATTCAAACAAAATAGATGAATCATTTATTATGCATTCACTAAGACAATGTTCATAATAAAATTAAAATGCTTTAGATCATAATCTTCCCTTTAACTATTAATAGAAGTTGAAGGTTATGAATAACGAAGAATTTTCCTTGAAGAAACAAACATATTAAAAGCGCATTTATTATTCTTTGCAAACTCTTCATTCTTTATACTTATAGTATATACCTTAGTTAAGAGAAAAACTTGAAGCTATTTGTCTAAACATTAAATATCATTTGTCGCCAATAGTTATTCTTTTATTACATGTGTTTGGTGAGTAAAGTCTACTGGCAAAAACGAGTACTTGAGTAAAGTGCTTGAGGAGAGAAGTGTAAAGAATATTTGGGCTATAAGAAATACTACTTTCAAACTTAAATATAAGCAAAATTAACTAATTTTTGCACTAATTAAGAAAGTTAGTTAATATCATTTAATTCTACACATTTAAAAATAAACTTTTTTCCTAAAGTGCCTTTCATTAGAGCTTGATATGAAGAATAAAAAATAGTCATTGGAAATAGAATCTTAATTGATTGAAGGGTATTTTTGGAATGTTATCATTAAATAAGAAGAAAATAGTTAAAATTTACTTATATTTGAGTCCAATAAATCTTTTTTTTTTGTTTCTTATAATTGAGTTCGGAGGAAGTAGGTATTCCTTATAGCAATTATCTGATATAGTGAAAATTTGGTGGTAGTCAAGGACCCAATGTAGACTCGGGGTTGTAAGATAAACCAATATAATTGTTTGGTGTTCTTTTCTCATTCCTTTTTCTCTTATATTTATCTGTGTTATCTTAAGAAGGAATTGTTTTGTGAAAAAAAAATAGTTTTTCTAGAAATTGTGTTCTAGCTTCGTTGGACCTAACATAGCACGATTCTTCATCCTGCGTTTCGAAAACCTTTTTTCTCTTGCTGTTCTTAAAAGGTTTTGAAAAGGTTTTTGATATGTGGCAAAAGGTTTTCAAAAGATTTTCAAAACACAATTCAACTCCCTTCCTATGTTTTTATTCATGTCTTTACACAATTTTTGATGTTAAAGTTTAATTCAAACTTTCTAACATTTTTTTTTACTTTAATTTTCATGTATTATGAGTATAAAGATTTTAATATTGTCAACAAATTAAAAATCATCATAGATATAACTTTTCAAAAAATTGTTACAAAAATCAACGATTTTAACATATACAACAATCTATAATTAGATGATAATGTAAAACACAGTATCAATATATTTTAATTAAATTCTTTAAAATTTGTGAAGCATAAAATATGATTTTGCTCGCGATTAGCTCTCAAATTTAATATGATTATCTGGACGAGAGTGGAGCAGCAACATTCCCTGATTTTGGCCTAATGTAGCACCCTAGAAGAATATGCCGTTCTGTTCGATTCTTTCTTCCAGCATTTGATCACATCATGATTAATGCACGCACAAAGAAAGCACTTGTTTACTTGTTAACTGCTTTCTTTTTACCCTTATCTATTCCTTGTCAGTCTATGCAGACACTTCTATCTCATCTTCTACTTTATACAGTATTCGTACTTCGATCTTGTTGGACCTCGATTAGATAAAGTAATCTTGTTTAATCAATTTAAGTCAGACTCATTATTCTTTCTCTCTCTAAATTATTATCCAACTAAAAATCCGAAGATAGAGATTATCCATACGTAAAACTAGAAATATCTGTAGGAAAAAAAAAATAAAAAAATCTAGAAATATCTCCTGCTCCCGCTAGTTGTTCACAAAAGTGGCTATGAGACAGAAACCATGACACTGTTCTTTGAATTTGGTGTTATGCAAAGCACGACCAAGGACCAAACACTTTCTATCTTCAATCTACATGCACTCCACAAAGCTGAGCTGCGATTGGTTAGTGAGGTGTCTTTTTCTATGGTCTGCTTCAGAGAGAGAGCGTGTGTGGACTGTGGAAAACCACCTTTATGTAACAGGGAAACGGTGGAAATTTCCCGTCCTGACACAGTTTAATAAGGAAAAGACGAAGTACAAGTGGCTTCATTTAGGACCATTGAAAGAGATAAACTATGTGCAAGTGCAAGTGCAACTGGACCCTTGGTGCATTTCTTCCTCTGTACACATACACACTCCAACTATTAAGTTTGGAGAGGAACACCAAAAAGCCCCAACAAGAAAACATCCACAGAGATGCCCTGGATCGACAAGGAAAACTGTTCTAAAATAGCTACGGACTATGATATTTTGTTTCCAACTTTTTACCACCATTATTAGAAATAAGAAGGGTACCGTGCTCCCCCACAAAACATCAAATCAATAGGCAATGAAAAGCCAACCCAACCCTACCTTATATATGCTTAAACTCCGAAGTCAGATCCTACTTTCACTATCAATAGGAATATAAAAGGTGGGAAATAAACAAATCAATCCATATAGCAGCAGTGACCAAAGTGGATAAACATGAAGATTCCATCTTGGAAATCCATCATATCTAATATCTATCCTCCTCAAGGAAAAAGTATAGCATATAGATTTGTTACACGATGGTGTAAGAAGCACACATGGCAGGCAGTTCAAATAAATTGTGAGATTTGATTTTGACAACGCATGGAATGATTTAGAATTGTCAACCTTTTATTTCTATAGCTATTCCTAAGACAGCCAAGAAAGGATAGAACTTCGTAAGGAGAAAAGAGGAAAAAGGATAAAAGATGATAGTGGGGAATCCTAAGCTTTGAAGGGGCGCAACAGTGAAGATGACATAAGCATTGTTCCCTACAGAGCCGAGCATCAACAGGTGGGGTTACTGATTGGGATGACATACATAAAATAAAAAACATCCTATCTCACTTCCATTACACTTTGATACCGCTGTCCATTATTTTTTTTTCTGCTTTTGATCTAACCTTAAAAGGATTCCAATGAGCCTTTTTTCATATATTCAACTTCCCTTGATCACCAGAACTCATCTGAGGATTTAGGGGAAAATGATTATCAAAGAAGATGAAACAACTCTTACAACAGCCAAAGAACAAGCAGGTGAAGCGATGAACGGAGACAAGGACAATTACGGAAGCGAAGATGACAATCCCAAAGAGTGGTTGAACCTGAGCATAGGAGGCACTTCACTCTCAACAGCTGGAGACCCTGATTCACAATCAAGACCAGCCACTGCCAAAGTTTTTTCATGCAACTTCTGCATGAGGAAGTTCTTCAGTTCACAAGCTTTAGGAGGTCATCAGAACGCCCACAAGAGGGAAAGGGGAGCTGCCAGAAGATACCAATCTCAGAGGTCGATGGCAATAATGGGCTTCTCCATGAACACAACTATGTTTCGATCACTTGGTGTCCAGCCCCATTCACTCGTGCACAAGCCATGCAGAGGTGGTACTATGGTGGCACCGAGCTTTCATGATGCACATGCAAGGCTTGGGATGGCGTGGACACCTTTCTCGTCTGAGGATCCAACGGATCTGGTGTGGCCAGGCAGCTTTCGCTTGGTTCCACAACAGCCCCAGCCACCACAGGAGCCACTCAAGCTTGATTTGGACCTCAGACTCTGATAGAGTTCTTGGCCTCAGCTTGGAACTTTATCCTCCTTTTCAGCCAAAAAAGCTTGCTCGTTAATCTAAGCAGGAAAAAGAAGCATAGGTAGAAGACCCTTGACCTGGAAGAGTCAATAACTCAGATGATGATGGGACTGGATAGTAAATGGTAGGAGATATGTAGTTTCCGTTGTCTTTATATGACTACATGTTTAGAGCATCAGAAAACCCAAATTATAACACCTTGGCTATCTATTATAGTTCCTTGAAGTTTGATATAATTCCCGATGGGCAATGCTCACTTGACATGTTATTGACATAGGGAGATTTTACTTTTAGACATTAAAATTCTGACTTTCTTCCTGCATGTATTTTCAACATCTTATTCGATTGACAGAAGGTTGAAAAAGTTGAGAGCAAGGACTACCGCAAACACTTTGTTGATGCTAGATACGTTCAAGATGGGATGCTTCCAACATATGTAAAGCTTCAATTCTAATCTGAGATAGATTTTAATTAAAGATGACAAATTCGAATGAAGTTTTGAAGAATGAAACTTTCCAATAAGACAGTTTATGCTACTAATGCCCATGTACGGAGAAAAAATCCTGATTTACTACAGTACGCTGTAGTCACTATGATTTCTATTCAAACCACAAAATTTAACAGGCTTTCACACATCATAGCTGTGTTGAGAATAAAAATCTTGGAAGTGACTCTGGTCAAAGTACGCTTATGTTTGCCAATATTAGAGTAGAAGATACTCCTACTTTGCTCAATCTATGCGGTGTTTTGTTATCTATTACCGTGCTTTTCTTCGAAATAACAATCTAATTGGGCAGAAAGTGATATCTGCTAGAAACATTTCACTTGCTTTAAAATAGCGTTTCGTGAACAAAACACATGAGCGATACTAAGACAACCCCGAAAAGCCTTTCCAGATGCCTACTATGAGCGCCTGCTCGGCTTTTTACTTTAAAATGAAAGATTATACTTTAGACGGGAAAGGGGAATGTTATAGAAAATTAACAGTTAAAATTGTATCAAACGCTTAAGTTTGTTTAATAAATTATAAAATTATTTAAACGTCAACCATTGATTTGAAAAGTAATGGCTATAACTTCTCACTTTTTCATGTAAAATGAATCCCTCACAGTAAATAAGTCAGATTCCACCCCCAACCTTTTGTTGTACAAGAACAAAACATGATTAGCATCCATCTAGAGCTTATCTCTTGAGAAGCAATTTATGGTTTCAAACAGCCCGGGTAAAAGATGAATAAAATATGAAGAAGTCAAGAATTGATCAGAAACCCTTTTGCATTATGGGAATTTACAGCCTTATAACTTAAGAGGAAATTACAAGCTTTTGGGTCGTATGCATTATGATGGGGAGCTTCTGGCTGATGATGCTTGGATCACCATACGCACCAGAATCAAAAGGATGCCCTTTCTGCATCAATCAATCAGACAGCCAAGTACAATTAGAAAGGCGCTCAACATTAAATTGTAAATTGTAAATGATAGCCGCACCAAAGCAACTAGACAGATAAAAGCAGTGAAAGGATAAAAGGAAAACATGGCAAAGAAAAACTAAAGCTAATATGATATGAGAAAAACTAAAACAAAGCAACTAAAACAGAGTCTATCACTACCACTGGTCACTTGGCCTGCAGTCATTGTCACAAGGCTTGAAAACAGACATATTTGAGTTGGGCAGATTTTAAAGTGAAGAATGAGAAATAATTGAGAGACTACATGCTTTCTCAAGGGAAAAAACCTCTCTAAAGTAAATAGGATGTATTCATCGTCCTAAAGTTTAGTGGATTAAGATAGGTATTTTTTTCTTTTCTGCTTAAAAAAAATATGATAGATACATCCATTGCTCGCTTTAGAGGAGCCCTATCCTTCCTTCTGTTTATTAGCATAAAAGACCAGATAAATGAAGAAATTCGGAGGACATGCATTAAAGGAGACCTCAGGTTCCAATCTGTTCAGACAAATAGGTACAGGGCAGAGAATAAACAAGAAAATATGACAGTTTTGCATGGGGCATGCATTTTTTTTATTTTATTATTTTATGTAATGAAAAAATGATGATTTTATAAGCTTGACGTTACACTTCTGTTACTACACATCTAATGGGACTTATAAATCATGTTTTATCTTTTAAACTAAACCAACAATAAGAAACAAATCAATTTTGCATTTCTATATCATTCCCTTCTCGACTCAAAGTAGCTTGCCCTTGATTCAGTAGCTCCACAGGAGTGGACTCTTTCATACTCAAAATTAGCTATTTATGGCATCCTCCTCAGTTACTTCATTAACAAAATCTTGGTAATCAAACGTCAGATGTTCAACGTATATCTCTTTGAATTATTTATTCATATATTCTAGTTACTATGCCAACAAGATCTCCCAAGTCCCAACCAAAAGTTAGAAGCCCACTGAAAACCAGGGGCAGTCTTACAACAAGAAGTCTAATTAACTATTCCTATTGCCTAAGATTGATATGTGTAATTAGAACTACCGAGATAGAAGTAGGTTCAGTAGTGCTAATCCAGAAATTACTATAACTCCACAAGTAGAAGAAAATGATCTAAATAAAGATCTCAACAAGAGTTTTGATGAAAACAATCACTTGCAAGAAGATATCAAGCTTCAAGCTCATGAATTAGCTCTCAAAGACATAAAATCAATCATTTAAATTGATATCAAGTTAATTATAATCTATTAAATTAGCTGCTAACAGATTAAAAGCTTCAAAATGATAAACATGTCATTCTGTCATAGGCATAGCAATTAATAGATTACAAGATTCATTTAAGTATTTAACAAATTAAATTGTTCCTGATGGTTTCCAAAGATCACATTGAATTGATTTAATTTAACAGATTACACTCACTATATAATTGATTATCTGAAAACCATGCTCTGTGTTCTGTGGTTTAATCAGTGACAAGAAGTGGATAATCGATTAAATTGATAATATTTCAATTCCAAGAAAGCTTAATCAAAATAATTGATTATAGCTTATCATAATTGGTTATATAGGCAAAATAATGGATCAATCACTTAACATAATGGATTAAATGTCATTTTTCTTAAAGAATAAGTGATCATATCTTAACCAATTCAGTTACTCTTATGATAAAATTGATGTTTCTAATGGCTATAGTCTTACATCTATATATAAGGACTGAAAATGACAATAATACAATGAATAGAAGAGAGAAATCAAAAATGATTGATTGATCACTTTTACACTTTGAGAGCGCTGTTATCTCAGTATCTTCTATTGACTTCTAATGTGAGTTTCAGTTTGTTGAATTTCACCTTGTAAAGTGATAATTCTGAGATTTTGTTATCTTTTGGGAGTGAGGAATCTCAGTGTGTTAGTGAAGGTGAGGCATCCTTCTAGTATCAAAGATTAGAATGAGGCATCTCTTTCTTTGAGGGTGTTCACGATTGAGGATCTTGGGTGATTTGTTGAAATCAGACATTATAATGTGCAAGATATAGTGGGAAAATCTCAAGTTGTGCTCGGGGACTGGATGTAAATCACAAGAGTAGAGGTTGGACCAGGATAAATCGGTTTGCCTTTCTCTTTCCCCTGTTCTCTCTTTATAATTGCTATTCAATCAATGGTTTAGTGCTTTCAATCTTATAATTCTGTCATTGTGAATTTAATATCATATAGTCACACTAAGCATCACAACTTCTATCATCAGTATTGTTTTTGAAAAAAATCATTCAAATTTTCGGAGAAGAGGAAGAGGTTTTAAAGAATCTTGACAACTCAATTCACCCCTCCTTTTGAGTTGTCGAAGCTATGTGGTTAACACTATAAGACTTCATCCATGATCTCATACAACAAAAAAAGAAACATGCATAGAGAAGTAGAAAGCAGTAGACAAACAACCTAAAAGCCTTATTATCAACTAGCTCAGCACAGAGAGCAATAGACAAGTATCCACCCACTTTCTTTCTCTCTTTACTATGGTCAACAACAGAAAAAGAGATTATCATTCAGAATTAACGTAAGAAAATGGCATGTGATGCATAGTACAAACTTACTGCAGACAAAGCTTGAAATGTAGATTCTCTCCAGCAACTCTCTCGAAGTATAATAGGATTTGTACTTCCACCAAATACACAATGCATACGTGTTTCTCTCAGTCTAATCAACACTCCATCAACTCTAAGCTGTATTATTACCAGATTAATCAGTTAAAATTACAAGTTTAGGGAAAGTGATCTGATGCAAGTAAATGTGCTGAGACAGTGACACTAATCTCAAATTTGTCAGGAGCATTATAGATCCTTAGCAATAACTTCATTGTTTTATATGATCAACATGATTTACAAGATCAACCATAAGAGTAATTATAATGAAATAACTAATTTGCAACCCAAAATTCACTTAAAAGACTGAAGAAATTTACTAATTTAGTATACGGACAGAGAGTAGCTCACCCAGAATCGCAGCAGAAGAAACCAAGAGCTTGGCATGACTCTCTGTAAATCCAAAAGGCGATATCATCAGTCCTTGGTAATCATATTAATTTGCATAACAAAAACCGAACCCCCTATCAACAGAAGAAACCAAATTAGTGATTACCACTTTTACAGTAAGAAGTGATACTCCATTATCGGCGAGTTCATCCTCATATAACACCACCTGTTCATGATGAGGATTCATTTATGAGGAAAAGTAAATACCATCAAGGAAGAGAATATGGACGTATCTATTTTGGATTTTTGGTTCCTGACTATCATTAATGTATAGCAGATTTCACTAAACTATTCCACTTGTGCAGATTAAAAGCATGATCAATTTCTAAAGAAAGGAGTGCAACAGCAAAGAACTGATGAGGACATCAGTTAGTTATATGCTTCTTCTTTCTTTCTTTCACTTGAGCTCTTTTTTCATGAACAATGCAATATTGTTTTACCCACAAAAAGATTTGCATGCAAAAACAGTTCTGTGCATAGAAGTTTGCCAAGTAATCATTCAAGGTACTCACTGCCCACCTCATCATAGAAAAGTATGGGCTCTTTGGATGCAAGTGCAACTACATCAATTTGATCCTTGCAGTCTTCCCAATGGATATCACTGGTTTCCTTAGAAATCTCTCTCCCATTCTACCATACAAAAAATAAATATCTTGAATAACAACATAAATAATAATATTAATGCAATTTTCCTGATTTTCTTACAACAAAAGCACCAATGAGCAACTCTGAGCAATTAACAAACTACTGAATGCATCAGAAACTCATACTGGAAAATTGTACATGTGACTCAAATAAATGAAAAATGGAATTCAGGATTACAGACTAGTCTGTGGAGAAACAAAGAAGGAAAGCATACCAGATCTTTATCAATCTCGATAGTGCCACTTCCACAATAAGGTGTTGTAAATGTATAGTCGTAATCTAGTATTACTTGCTGAGAGGGCTTGCTGCACATTTTTCCCAAAAGAATGTGAGACTAACACAATGGTCATTTACACATCCTATAATAGGAGGGATAGACCTAAGCAGTTACCAGGCAGTTTCATACTAGATAAAAATTTATTCGTAGAAAGAAAAGATAGCAAATGAATCTAAGCAAACTCATCTGAATATAATGATAACAGGATTTTGAGCTATACATAAACATGAAAGTGCAGATGCCAATAGCTCACCTTCTAAATTTCCATTTGGCGGCTGCAGGAACTTCAACTGGCTGCAAGGCTTCCTGTTTCCAGCCACACAGAGCATCAAATGCATTGAAATGAATTTTGGTGCCACTACTCAAGTGTTTTAGAATTAAAGTGTTTTCCCCAAAAACCATTTCTGGTAAATGAGACGTATCAAGTTTCTGTTCCCACCTGCAAGGTACATCCATCATCAAAAACAAAATTGTCCGATTTTTCTTCCAACAAATTAATGGCCAAAACATGATGAGGACGTTGAAACTTAAAAAGCATCTTCAGAGGACGACTTTTTCTTCCAGAAAATCAGTAACAACTAAATAAAATGCTTTGTTTAACTCTCCAAAATAGAAATTGCAGGAATTAGGGTTAACTGTGAATTGTGATGTGAGAACGACTCACTCTTGGAGGGTAGAAGAGTTCAGTATGGAGTGCCTCCAAGACTCGATCAACCAGCCATTGATGCGAATGCCTCGCCGACCACCGTCGGCGAAGAGTTCGGCGCCGGCGGCTTTCAAGTCGTTCTCGTCGACTTCCAATTCCATCATCACCTTCGGGTTTCAACTCACTCGGTAATTCCCGAGTTACGATCACGGAGACACGGTTTTAACCTTTAAGAATTGCGTATTGCATATGGGCCCTTCGGGTCAGGCACTCAGGCCCTCTTCTTACCCGTCAACCCCAACGACAGCCAGGCATAGGCCTTGGTATGTGGGTCGGGCCGACTGTTTCGAAATTCACGTAGTGTTATCCTGTTACTAATTTTTTTAAGAACAAATAATACATACATCAATTATATACAAGACTTTGTACTATTATCCAATCACAAATTATCATATATGATGAGTTTATTAACTTTTATAATCAAGTTTAATGGTCATGTCAGTGTAAACACTTTTATATCATTAATTAATCAGAAATCACTGTTGATATGACTTTTAAGAGGCTTAAATAACTTTTTTGTTCCTATAAAATAAGGTTTATTTGCTTTTCGTCTTTTATTTATTTTTTTTCATTTCTGTCCCTGTAAAAATTTTTTGTTTCATTTTGGTCCTTGTCGTCAAGTTTGTCCCTTAAATCTAACAAAGAAAATTAGAGGGACCAAAATAGAAAAAATATAAAATTATAAGGACCAAAAATTTGAGAGGAGCAAAAAAAAAAAAAACCAAAATTAAGAGGATCAAAATAAAAAATACCTTAAATTATAGGGACTAAATAGCTATTTAAGCCAAATTTGTAAAAATTAAACCTTCAAATACTATAAATGCACTAATAAGGAGTAGAAAAATTAAACCTACAATGAATGCATTAGTGACCAACCAAAAAAATTATAAAAATTAAACCTTAAATGCACTTTGTATAAGTCATGCAATGGCCAATCACCTATACAAATTATAAAGCAAATATAATAAATAAGTAGCAAAAACGAAACATAAAATAAGACAAAGATAGCAAAACAAATGGTAATGTATGAGCATGGAATAATAAAGTAGAGGAAGAATGCATAACATTACAGTGACATTTCTTATACATTACATTGAAATCTTGTGTTACTTAAAAAACACATTACATTGTGTACCCCTATAAAGGGCATTGCTGCAAACGTTAAAGACAAAGAGAGTTGATGTGCAACGTTAAGAAACTTTAGGGGGTGCTATTATAATTTGCTCATTTTGTTTTCTTTGTTACTTCACACTCGTGCACTACCATTCGTTTTGATATCTTTGTCTTGTTTTATGTTTCATTTTTACTAGCCCCCATTTGTTTTGTTTCTTTGCAACTTAAAGGTGATTGCGTCATTTCATGACTTCTATGAAGATGTGCATTTCAAGTTTAATTTTATAATTTTTTTTGCTTATCACTAATACATTCGTTGTTGATTTAATTTTTTTTGCTCCCTATCAATGTATTTGCAGTATTTGAAGGTTTAAATTTTACAAATTTGGCTTAAATAGCTATTTAGTCCCTATAATTTAAGATTGTTTTCATTTTGATCCTCTTATTTTTGGATGTTTTCGTTTTGGTCCTCTTAATTTTTGGTCCCTATAATTTTTTGCTTTCTCTATTTTGGTCCCTGTAATTTTCCTTGTCATATTTAATAGACAAACTTGATGGCAAAGACCAAAATGAAATAAAAAAAAATTATAGGGACAAAAATGAAAAAATAAATAAATAAAAGTTAAAAATCAAAAGACCCCTATTTTATAGTGACAAAAAAGTTATTTAAGCCTTTTTAAGATAGTTATTGTAAACGTCAACAAACTTATCATACATAGTGATTTGTGATTGGATAATAGTGTAAAACTATTTTATACTTTCAGTACATAACATATTTTCTCTTTATAATAACCATCTTAAAAGACATAAAAAATTTATTGAATTTACTTCATATTCATTTACATAAGTTTATTAACTGTGTACCCTTTTACATAAAAGAAGTGTATATAATAACAAAGTCAGATTACAATTTCTACACAATCACTACGATATACACTTCTTTATTTTTTTCCCCTTCCTATCTCTTTCCTATTGTAGTCAAACTTTGTTATAGAAATACCTTTACTCTTGTAATTACTGCAGAAGCTCTGTAGCTTTGTTTTTGCTTTGGTTCTTTGTTTTTGTTTATCTTTTCGTTCACCAAAAAAAATTAAATTATTAATGCAATTTTTTCATAATTTTCATTAGTCGTAAGTCATTGTAAAGTACCAAACAATAAATATTCAAACTCTTTTAAACGATTTCAATTATACATAATATTATAGTTTACACTATCAATGCATGACCTGTTTTCTCATATTATATATTTAGAGGTGTCAAAGTGAAATGCATAAATAAGGACAAGTATTATAAATAGGGATTAGTACTATAATCTGTCCTATAGGTATCAATAAGTTCATATATTTTTTTAATATATTAAACATTACGATTTTTTCTTTTATTTTCAAAATAAATAAAAAATTAATTTAATTAAAATACATATAAAAAAAATTGTATTGTCATCCAACCACAAATTACATATATGATAAATTTGTTAACTTTAACTTTTATAATTACTTTAAAAGTCATATGCCTAAGATAATCTCTAAATGATTAATAGTGTAAAAATTTTACATTAACAATATATGAAAATTAAACTCAAAAAAATTAGATCATTTACTATTTTATAATAAATTGTTTTTATCAATAAACATCTATTGATAATATTTGTTAAATAGTTATATATTATTCATGTAATATTTCATTATTACAAAAACATATAATACAATGTTATTTGCGATGTTAATTTAATTTTTAAAAAATAAACTATTAAACAAATTGTTTTATATGATATTGAAATCAAAATGTATTTTATTTATGTTTTCTTTTTAATATTTAAAGATATATTTCAAACTTTTAAATATCCACGGCGAATAGCAGTCAACCATAAAACCTATGAATAAGTTGCAACGGCAGACCACCTTGAAATTGAAGGCAAGCCATCCAGAATAGCCAAGTTTAACTCTTGCCAACATCGTACTATGCGTGTTTTTTTCCCCTTTTAATGTTGGCTCATTCCCAATTTCCACTACTAGAAAATATACCCAACTTCAGCAAACGACTAAACAACAAAAATTATCAACCACGTGTCCATCATTGCATTCCCCACATATAGTCCACAAATAATGAGGTTATTAAGTTCATGATTAAATTATTCGCTTAGTCTTTATCATTATCCTAAGTTTTAGTCCCTACAAGATAATATTATAAATTTTAATCCATACATAGTATCTTGTACCAATTTATCACTGCCAAAAAGATTTTGTGGTAATTGTACACCGCTAGAAAATTTCCTCTGATGTTAGCACCAAGAACCAAAATTCAATTTTTATACATGTGCAACAGAATAAAACTTACCGCTTTAATAAGGACTAAAACTTAAAATGAGGACAAGTGAAAAATTTAACCTAAGTTAATCAACGTGCGTGCCGGTCTTGAGAAGCATGCAGAATTTGGAATACATGATGCCCCCATCCCACTATCAATCAAACCACAGATCCATAACAACAAAAAGTTTCTTTTAAAGAAATGCGGATTGCAAAAAGACAACCCACGTAGCAGCTGTATGATTCCCGAAGACACCTTGATGTCAAATTATATAATCAGTGCAAGATACGCACCCTATCCATATATGTTTTGTGAACAGTCAAACACATGAGCTGTTATATTTACTAGGGTTACCTGCAGGTTAATACAGTAATCACCTTGAATCCTGAGGTGTACAAAAATAAACCGTTCCCCTATTTTCATCGTTTTTTTTTTTTTGCTTTTTTGTCCTGTTAGTAAACCCCCTTAAAAGGAGGAAAAAACATCATTTGGAACAAGGAATGGAGTCTCTGTAAATAAATAAATAAAAAAGGAAAAATCTAAATTTTAAAACTAGTAACTGAACTATTTTTAGTGTTTGCATAAGATGCAACACTAAAACAAACTCACCTGAGATCAATAACTGGAAAGCTATTTTTAAAAAATACAAACAATGGCACACATTTTATGATTACCTTCCTGAATGGACAAATCCATCGAGATCCGAGCTGATCATCTCATGGGATCTCAATCTCACAAAAAAGATGGATACTTTAATTTGAAGCCTTAGGAAAAGGTTAAACCCGAGTTCTCAATAAAGTATCATTTCCTTTTCCTTGTCTTCATTTTATTGCCATTTGGTGAACTTGTTGCTGAGCCATTGATATTTAGCCATGCTTCAGATGCTTGGGGTTCTGACAAATGCTTCCTTTTTCTAGGGCCTGGGGTTTTTGATTTTTCTCCACTGACCTCCGGGGACATTAATTCACATTCCCTCTCCCCCTCATTTTCAGCTCTGCCGTCAGTAGCTTGCTGTGAAGCATTTCTACCTGGATTGGTTTCCTTTTGTGATGAATGCCGGAAGCTCCAACGTGAATTGTCAAACCATTTGGCAACCTGAAAGTGAAAAAGAAGGGTAAATTCAGAGAGTCACAAGAGAAAGCTAAAATGTGTTCACTGTAAGTGCAAAGCTAAAAGATATGACCTGCTGATAAGTAAGTCCAAGTTCTTGTGCCAAGCTTTCTTTTGTGGTTCGATCTGGATACTGATTTTCTTTAAAAGATTTGTGAAGTCTCTGAAAATACAATAGTCACTCAAACGTAAGCCCTTTACCTTAACACGCATGCAAATATGTGCATGTTAACCTCCTCTTGAATAACAAGATAGAAAAAGTACATATATAAATTAGTGGTACAAGATAAACTGCTATGCAAGCTGTAGGTTGATTGATTACTAAGACAAACAGGTTATTTAAATAAAGAGATGCAGGCTTTAAAGCATCCAACAGAAGGTGGATGATGGGCTTGGTGTAGCATAAAGATGGCTGATTGTAATGATGTTTGATATTTGGAAAAGACTATGGACACTCAATTGTCTATTCATTTTTCTCTCAAGTTTAGAATGACTTATATTTGTACTTTCATTATTTCATTTTATTCACATTTTCTGTGTACTCATACTCAGTAATTTAGATATTTTTACATTTCTAACAACTCAAACAAATAATTTTGTCAAACAAGTCTCTAGGGACCTACGGTGCGTTAAAAAATGCATTCAAAAGAATGTGATATAGACTTGTGAACAGAAACAACAATCATGCCTTATTCCATCAGGAAGGTTCAACTACACGAATTAATCAATACTATTGAACTCTGTTAAAAATGAATTTTTCAATAAAACCATTTAGAGAGAAATTTTTTCAATGATTTCTCCCAATGTTTAAATAGGTCGTCCTCTACCACTTTAATTATACCATCTTCCATTTGCTCCACTTTTCCCACTAGTCTCTATTGGTCATCTCACATGAACAAACCACCCTAGGCTAGTTCCCAGTACCTTCTCTTCAATAGGTACTACTCCAACTTTCTCTAAAATACGTTTGTTCCTTATCTTGATTTCTCTTGTAGGTTCACTCATCCATCCCACCATTCTTCGTCAAAAACTATTTCATAGTTGTTAAACATGTGCTGTAGCAGCGGAGCATCAGGGTGGAGCACTAGGCCACTATCCATTTTCAGATCGTATCACATTTTCATGTCATGACCATCGTGGCCGCAATAGTGCTGTAAATCGCATGATTTCATAGCACTAGCAGGCACAACTTTGATCAATGGTTGAAAACCCCTGTTTACCCTGCAATACTGCTTCATTTAAGGCTTATTTTGGGGGACATTTTCAAGATTTTGCTTCCCTCGTGTGGGTTTTGAAATTGAAATCCTATTCTGAAATAGTCATGCACCCTTGTGTCTTTGAAACATGACCCACTATTCTTTGCTGCTGTCTCCAGCCATTTCTGACACTTTCCAGCACCTTCCTAGTGTTTTCGGCCCTGCTCTGTTCTCGGGCACTATCTCTGACATTCTGTTCTGCTGTTTCTGTTCAGTTCACTCTCTCACTGTTCCCTGCTCTCTCTCTGGGATTGTTCTGCCCTATCACTTTGTTGCAGTAAATGTTCTCTCTCACACAGGTCTTCTGTGATTTCATCTTTGTTCTCTGTTCTCTATTGCCAGTATATGAATGTTTCTAACCTAAGGTAATTTTTTATATTTGAGCATGTGTATGTGTGTGTATATATGGTATATGAATTATTTAACTTGTACCTAAAATTTCACAATAGCAGTCATCCCTCTTGCTGGCACTTCACAGCCCAATACTATTTATTTACCATAGAACATGGATAGTTGTGTAGTTAGCTACAATTTTCCTTGGGTTTGATAGGCACTTGTGAAAAGAAATTACACCTGAAACATTTCTTCATTTCAACACCCAACTTCAATCCCATGTGAGTGTGACATCCCCATCACTTTATAAGACAAATCTAAACATACTTAAACCATGCAACTTGTGCAGTATTGGTAACTCATGTTACTATATTTACATTCCATATACTGTCTCACTCCTAGTTAACCAAAAATATTTTGATTACAAAGCCTCTCCATGACTTTAGTTTTGAATTTGCTCTTCTCCACTCATCAACTTGGATTATATCATCCACAAAACGCACATTTAATTACCCATTTATATTCTTTTTGTATATGAAATTCATAGAATAAGAAGTTGCATCAATATTTAACATTTATGAAAACTTTAGATGAAGTATAATTCCTCTAAAATTAGAGTCAACCTCTGTATGATTAGTAATAAACTAATAATATTTGGTTGATTTATTATATATATGTGGTATATTTTTCCAAGTTAATTAAATAAAACATTATTTTTGTTAAAAATATCACATGATTTAAATAAAGCTTCAAAATTTAAGAGTAGGTTTGAATAATGTGGAACTAATTGTGACTTGTGAGAATGAATAATAAATAACTAGCACAATCAAAGTAGACAACTTAATTAAAAGAACAACTTCATCAGTGGTATTCTACAAAAATACTTGTAGTTAGAGGTTAGAGGAGGATGAAATGTGACTAGACAATGAGGAGTACCAATAGTCCAACCGTAGATTTTTTATAATTTTATGGCGATTTTTGTAACAATTATTCTGTAAGTTTTATTTGTGGTATTTAACTAACTATGGTGTAGAACCAAAATCTTATTAGGATGGTGTGTGTATATATATACATATATGAATAATTCTAGAGTGTTGCAGAAGATTGTTTATTTTGGAATCAAAATCTTATCAATCTATCTAACTATACATATAATAAAACTGGTTCAGTTACAATAAATGTTATTAACAATTTTTTACACAGCCCAAAATTCAAGATTTTAGTATTTATGATTTCAAGATATCAAACACAAACTTGATTCAGATTAAATTTTAGGTCAACCAATGTCATTAGTAACTCTCTAAAATCTCTTAGTAGTTCTAATTTCCCTTCATTATTTCAAAATTGATACGTTAAATGCTAACCCAATCAAGATGAAACTACTATTTGTAACCTAACTTTTCTCTTTTTAGCAAATTAATGGTTTATAACCTTACATGCTCTTGAAAAATATAGAAAATTACCAATGCAACTATCATATAATTAACAAGATTTAATGAAACTATAATATGTTAAGAAAAAATTTTAAGAAAAACTAAACAAATTTCAGCACTCTTTTAGAAACAATATTTGTGTTTTATTTATTGATATGTATCATGATTTAGATAACAAAACCAATTTAATATAATCTACTCCTATATTATAAATTAAAATCCTCAACTAGGAGAGTCAGGATCTCTCTCCTCCCTCTCTCAATTAGGCATTCTCAACACTCTCTTCTCTCCTCAGGAGGTGCATTTCACACACTACTCCCACAACTAGCAAATAAATATCTCTCTCAACCATCTCAAACTACCCTCCTTTTATCTTTAGAGAAAATAGTTTTTACACTGACAGTGTAAAGCGTTTTATACTATCATCCAATCACAAATTGTCGTACATGATACGTTTGTTGAATTTTACAATAACTAATTTAAAAATCATACCTACTATGATTTCTAATTGATTGACAGTGTAAAATCTTTTAGAATGATAGTACATAAAAATCAAACTCTTACCTTCATATGTATACTTGATTTTCTTAACCGTCTATTCGTTTCAATTTAAAAATAATATAATATCACAATTTAAATTATTCATTATAAATCTAAAATATAATTTATATATTAAAAGTATTTATTAATTATGAATTTTAGTTAGGGATCTAATTAAAAATTCTCAAAAAATTTTGAGGACCTACTGATATATTAAACCTTTTAACTATAATATAATTTATATATTTAAAATATATATTTATTATAAATTTTAATTATATAAAAATAAATATTTGTCCTGTGCAATTCACAGGTTAAAATACTAGGTTCTTTACAAAAATTAAATGACTAATAATACAAATATAAAAAAAAATGAATCACACAACTGTGTACTGCACCAGGGTTGATATGTAGTATTCCCATAAAACTTATCAATATTATTCCAATAGATTTTCTGTATTTCAGGCAAATTCCATAT
This sequence comes from Spatholobus suberectus, assembly GCA_004329165.1. Taxonomy (NCBI): domain Eukaryota; kingdom Viridiplantae; phylum Streptophyta; class Magnoliopsida; order Fabales; family Fabaceae; genus Spatholobus; species Spatholobus suberectus. The sequence goes on from CM014735.1 coordinate 9,016,203, forward strand.
TTTTACCTAGTAAATTCTAAGTCATCCACTAAAAGTAAAACAATACTCCCCCACCCCCCTCATAACCATAATTCTTTTTCACACTGTAATTTAGCACATGGGTTTTATGAATATATCTAGATGACACGACTTAATTGAAGCACAACGCAGAGGTGACTCTGCAATTAGAAACTGGATTGAAAGATTCTCTAAACAGAAGATAAATTTAAAAAACAAATTTAGAAGGTAATTTATCATTACCTGAACTACAGCTTCTCCTAGCCTTTTGTGTGCTGAAGATCCAGACTTTTTATCCCTGGAACCAGATTTCACACAGCCATCAAGTGATTTAGTAGGTGAATTATTTGTATTTTCAACTTTATTCTGATGGGCATTCCTCTTAGGAGTGTGCATAGAATTATTTGAAGCATTTCCATTTGGTGACACTGCAGCCACATTGCCAGTGAGTTTCTTTTTTCTACTTGGAGTAGCAGTGGCAGTCCAATCTTCATCATCACTAGTATCACTGTGGTACGTCTCCTACAAAAGAAACATAGCTGCCTAAAATATTGGGAGAGGGATAAAACCAAAGAAGGGAACAATAAATAATGTTGACTCTACACACTCACCCATGTATGCTTACGATACAAGCATTATGTATCATATGTCGAGTTATGCAATGTATACCCTACTTCAAAATTCAAATGAGAAGGCAGACCATGCATGTAGAATCATAACAGTATTTTGAACCTTATGCCACTAAAATGAACTTACATCATACAGCTTTTTGTAGTCCAACCTTTCCACATTTCTTTTCCCAGAAACAGGAGTGGAACCCTCTTGGCCAGAATCTGGCTCTAGTAAAGATGACAGTTCATCAGCCATAGATAGCTTCTTACCAACTTTACCCTTTTGTTTGCTAGAACTTTTTAAGGACTTAACATCGTCCGATGATGCAGATATGATGTCTCCATCCTGTCCAGGGGACGTGTTATCCTCCATTGCAGCAGCAAGATCCTCGGAGTCAGATGTGAAATCAGAGCTTGAACTTCCTTCATTGACTTTACAGTCAACATCTGGAGCATTAGGATCATAATCACCATCATCAGACTCTTCAGATGGAAGGCCCAAGTATTGATCCTCATGTGAACCCTCCAATTTCTCAGAAGCAGAAGCATACTCAGATTCATCAGAACTTGACTCATCTTCTTCAACTTTCGCATCCTCTGGACCATTAGGATTATAATCATCATCATCAGAATCATCAGAAGGAAGTCCCAAGTTGTTATCCATATTATTTCCTGCAGCTGCCTCAGGAAAGACCCTCTAAACAAGGATCAGGCACATAATCAGGAGAGGAAGATATAAAAAATTAATGATTGACAGAGAAGAAACTAAAATTGCCCACTGACCTCCCAGGTGTCACTAATAGAGAGATTTGTTCCAAAGGAGTCGTTAACAAGGTCCATGCAGTCGTCTTTGCAATCACACCCTGGGCATAACCAACCCTCATCGCCAGGTGGAACTGTAAGCCACAGAAGTAAAGACATAAATGAGACATAACTTGGAAGAACAAAGTGACCAATCAATTAGGTACACCAGGGATTACTGTCTTCAGTTAACAACGGAGGATCCAAGCAGAGCTGATGAAATCCACGGTCACAAACACCATCACAGAGAATTATATCATTATTAGTGCTCAACTCTTTGGACTGGCATTTTGCACAGAATATCTGCACCATAAAATTTGAAGTATTCACAGTTCCAAGACCCCAGAGAAACGAATACTAAATTGAGGAATTAAATATAAAGGATTAACATACATCCTCACTGTCAATCTCTCCCTCACAATCAAACAAAGATTCTGGAAGCTTTCCTTCAGCACACAATGAATCCAAATTTCGAAATAGATCCCTAATTTTCAATTTGCGTCGAAGAATTTCAGACTTAGCCCGCTGAAGCTCCTTCTCAGGCTTTAATTTTTCCATGCTGCAGAGTTATCACAGTCAAACAAATAGACACAAATTATCCACCTCAAAAACAAATAAAAAAGAAAACAAGCTCAAGCATTTGAAGGTTCACAAATCCATGATAAGACTTTTGTAGTAGTGCAACTACCAATTATACTCAGGTTCACAAAAACACAAGTAAACAAACTCCTAGAAAACAAGTGCAAACAAACTCCTAGCAAAGACTACTACAACAAGAATTACAGAATGATCTAAATATAATATCATCAGCTATACAATTACAGAAAGGATAGGAATATAGAATCATGATAAAAATGCAGAAAAAGAGGACTTACAATGACAAATGCTTAAATGCAGCACAAGAACTGCATGCGGATCAAAGTGAGTTCGTATGTGCATATATGATTTCCAAAATATCAGAGTAAAAATATTTTCTTCAACAACAAAAATAAAGATGTAGCACGTACAGGATAAGCTTGGAACAACTGATTTACTAGTTCAGTTGCTTAATCCTGCAGTATGATTGTGATACTACATAAACTTTTTGTTTTAAGCCAATTTGGTTAGTGATAGAAAGGTAAGAGAAGAAAACAGCTAGGGACCAAATTGAATGAATCCTAAACACATGGAGCCTTAAAGATAAAATTCAAATCATTCAAGGTTGCATATAGTGATAGATATTAGTAATTGTGTTTTTACATAATTAAGATAAAATTTAAATGGTATACTTTTGTCAATCTCAGCAAACCTGTGCATGGATTGTATTGTTGTCAAAAACAAGATCTTCCTGAGGATCGGGATGGGGGTGAAAGATCAAAAATTGAAGGATTGTAACATGGATTATAACACAGATCATGAGATCCTACCAAAAGACGCAAAATTATACATAAAATATACATATGATAAAAATGACATAGATAAGGAAAAAAGAGGCAGTAGCAGTAGCTGCAGCCCCACTTGTTGACATATTTTGTTCAGAAAAACAGAGGCAAACTGAGAAAGAACAGAGGCAAAATAACGGAGGCAGAAGAAGAAGAACAATATCCCAGCGCAGCAGGCACAGCACAATGTTGAAGGAAGAAGAACTACAACCAGCGCAGAAGCAAAGCAGAACCCCAGCAGCCCAACCAGGAGAGGAGACGACACGCAACAATGCTGGAGCTGAGAGTCTGAGACTGAGATCGGGCTTCAAACTGAAGAAGACAGGGGAAGTGAGAAGAGAGTTGCGCAAATGAGAGGCCAAAGAAGACAGAGGAATACAGAAAAAATGATTTTACAGTTGCAAACAGGTTGAAATCGCAGTCCAAACAAAATGGGTGGAAATCCAACCCAGAGAACCGGTCTCTAGGAACAGCATGGCACGGCAATCCCTCAATTACACAAGGAAGATTGCAATCTTGCTTGTTCCTGATCATATGTCCAATTCAGCACACAATTACAATCTTAATCGTGATCTTGACAACAAGTTGACGCACCCTTTAGCTGGAAATTCAAGTACAGGGAAAGTAAGGTATTTATAAAATTAATTTCATTACATTTATTTTTGGAAAGGATTTAATGATTAAAATAACATATGATATAATATCTGAATACAATGTAAAAGTCAAATCCAAATATCTAAGATCCCATTAAACTGTTTTATCCAAATGCAACAAAAGGAGTTCTGGTCTATGTTCAGAATGCAATAGCATACTGTTTCGGAACTCATAACATAATAAGACTCCATGCAATAATAATCCTAATACTTAAACACAACAGTTAAAAGACTACAATCATTCTACCTGTAAAAGGTAAGTTATAGGGCATCTTATCCTGAAATTTTTAAGTAAGGCCTCTGAAGCACTAATGACCAGAATACTCCAGATGTAGTTCCATTTCAGTTTCCGAGCAATTAACCAATAGAGATGATATTAATAAATGTAAGTTACAATCTAACATAGATCAGGACGCAAATCCAAATATAGATTACCAGTTAAAGAAAGCACAAGGTAATGATACAATCTACACACCTGTATCCTTTCCAGCCCTCGCCAGAATACGCATCAATCAAGCTTTTCTCATAGCTTATTCGGTTTAATAAATATCTTAAGTGAGATCTGATTCTAGAAAATTGATCAGTAATTCCCTCCTCTCTTCTCTTTTTCTTCTTCCTCCCACTTTTCCTCTTCACTCCATCATTATTACCATCAACCATATTACTATTTGGTTCAGGTTCTTTAGGTTTTTCTCTTGTCCTTGACCGCAAAGCTCTGTCACTGCTTCCTAATGACCTTAGCATATACTTCTTCAATAATTTAGAGCTTCTTTTACCCCTGCGCCTCAATTGCGAATGAGTTGGGCTACTAGACATTCTTTCTGAACAATTGGAACTAATATTGTTCACAACATCTCCAGAAGGTGGATCCAACAATTCATTCACAGAACTCATGTCCACTTGCGCTGGACTGGATTGCATTTGGCCGTCAACAACAACAGCAGGAATGGATTCTACAGGTTCATTTTGAACATTTTCAGACAATGGTTGGCATTTGTTTTCTGGTTGATCATTAGACAAATGAGCAGAGACTTGTTCAACGGTACTTTGTTGAAGGCATGAACCTTCTACAGTCTGACAACTCTTTTCAAAGTCGTGTTGAGGTGGGGCGGGCAATAGAATAACAGAATTCTCCACCACATTGGCAGAAACTTGATTTGATTTTTCATCAATAACTGAACTGGTCAACACAGTACCAAGCTCCCTTTGTTCCCTCTCTAAACATTCAGAGCCTATCTGTGTTTCTTCAGACAATCCACATTGTTCAGATTTTTCGTCAATAACAGAACTGGTTAACCCAGTACCAAGCTCCCTTTGTTCCCTCTCTAAACATTCAGAGCCTATCTGTGTTTTTTCAGTAAATTCACATTGTTCAGTTCCCATCCGCTTGGCGGTACCGTCGTTATGGCTTGTCAATTCTCCAGTTGGACTAGTCATAGGTCTGACGAAACACGCACCACCACAGCATCCGCCACTATAGTCAGAATGTGAGGCTAATAACTACAAAAAAACAACAAATAATCCTTGAGCTTTTCCACGACATATATGAACATTTAACATCAATATACGATGTGGAAGTCGGGAAGTGAAACAGATATTAACTAATTGTTGATCGAATTTAACTAATACAATGTCGAACATTCGCACATTTTTATCATACCAAGCTACGCGTGAAGTTAGTTTCATTACCCAATCTTATTTACAACTTCCAAAACAACAGCGACAACAGCATAACAATGTCACCGGACGAAAACATTCAAGCATTTTGCTTCACCGGACGAAAGAAACGAAGCCCTCGCCTCAGAATAAATAAACAGATAAACAAAAAGAGAGAGACTATGCGTAAATGATTCAGTTAAGCTTAGACAAGTTTAAAGAAGAATATCAAATACGAGATGGAAAGTTTGAAGAGAGAAAAGCACCCCAACTCGGAGAAGAAGCAAGCGGTGAATACGAGATGGAAAGCGAGTGGTGTGAAAGAGAAACTTACGTTGTGGGTGTGAGCAACAGAGTAGTCTCCGCAGCGAATGGGAAAGAGAGTGCGAGAAGGAGGAGGAGGAGGGGGTCGATCTGAAATGGGATGGGGTGCGTGCGAAAAGGGTGAGGGTGAGGGAGAGAGAAAGAGTTGAGTTTCGTGAGAGCTCCCTTTTCTCAATCTCAGCGCCAAAGAGAGAAAAAAGCGGTGCTTCGTTTATACTCCATACTCCCTGTAAATCTGGGCCACCGTTCGAACAAACACCGTAGGGTATAAGTGTGGCGTGTATTGGACCTTGCTGGGTTTCATCTTCCTACCCATGTGTCCAATGGGCCTCTTTTGTGGGAAATGGTCCAGTATGGCGCTTCTTAGCTTGTCGCGTTTCTCCGAGCTTGTCACTGATAAATAAGTAAATAGTCCTTATTTTATAAATTAAATTAATTCAAACGCGAGCTAAAATAAGTGACTTAAGTTAACAACATTGTGTGCGCTCACGGTCTCCGGCGGAGATTAATCATTGCTTCCAGCAATAGATACTTCATACTAATACCATGGTAACCCAAAAAAAAAGTTAACAACATTGATATTTTGAATTTAAAATAATTACACTATTCATCCTTAAAAAATATTTAAATTACACGCATCAAAATGAGTCATAATATACTCATTTTCGTATACTAGAAATTAAAAATTAATAAGATATCGACAAGCAGCGTCTAGAGACAAAATATAAATATATACTTTATTGATATATAAATATAGTTATATATAAATTTTATATTTTCATTTTTCTACATTCGGGTATTCAATAAATTATAGCCAAAATATGCAATACTAGTTCTAAGATTAAGGTTATGTTTGATTTTTTTTTTAACTTGAAAATTATTTTAAAGTTAAAGTTTAAAATAGTAATTTTCAAAATATATTAAAAGTATTTATCACTGTTAGCTTAAAAACTCGTTTTAAATTAAAAGTTCTATTTCATGTTTCACATAGTTTAGGATAAGAGGGAGAAGAAAACTAAGATATTTTTAAAAACTATTTCAATTAATTTTTTTTTAAAATTACTTCCCTCATTTCTTTTTATAAAAAATATGCTTCTTAAGTTTTAAGAATTTTTCTCCAAATGTAACTTTTCTTTTTAAAGAAAAAAAAAAGCCAAACAGGAAAATATTACCTAAATAAAGAACTTCGGATTAGCAACAAAATATATATATATTAATGACCAAAAATATGGATTCTTTGTTACAATTCTTACAAGTTGTTTGATGTATTCAATAGATAACACAAAAAAAATAGCACAGGTCAAATAATATAGTTATTGGACAACTTTTTGTCTCGTATATTGATTGATGATCCACATACAGCATAAGTAATTTTCTTTGAAAATGATTATCGTACCTATTTATGAGCAATTTATATGCAAAATCATCATTCAAACCTCCTCTTTTTGCTGCAAAATAGTCATGTCCTTACCTCCATTGATAATTATTGTTTTTAACACATTAGTTACCCCTATAATTAATTTACTAGTGATGTGAATTCTAATCAAGTAATCTTAGTGCTAATTTTAATTATTGGGACAAATTAGACTTTCAAGCAATTTTTCGGTACTTGACACATATTGATATTACTAAGTGTGTTAATCAATAACTTGAGTTGTAAATTTCTAGTTTCGATGTTCTTTATATTATATTTTTCTTTTTCATTTCTTCAAAATTTGAAATCATTATTTTTTTGCCCTTAACATTTATAAAAAAAACTAAAATATTTCCCAGACACTAACTCCCTCTTTGCCAACATAGAAATAGTGTGAAAATCGGGGTGAGAGGAAAGAAATAAAGAGGTGACAAATAAGTTTATGTGTTTGATAGTGTAGAAATAAGGAGGGAAGAGAAGAAGAAACAAGTGGGTCCAAGTACTGTTCATTTCCATTCAAAAATGGGTAGAAATAGGTGTTGGGCATGTAAGTTGGCGAAAATGCCCATAAAAGTGTCATGCATCTGCTAGTTAACCAGAAACGTCGACGAGGAGGTGATAAACGAAGTTCTATAGCCAGATTGAGATTCCACTGCTATCGTTGTCACTAATATTCAAATAGTCGACTATTAGTTGATGATAGTCAACTATCATCCCTACAAACAATCCATCTCGCGATAATAGACTATTCAAAATAGATAGTAGACTATTTTGAGCCTCATTTTGCCACTATCCCACCACGATAGTCTACTATTGTTTTCTGATAGTCTATAATTAGAGTCTTGTTTGTTCCAAACTTTAACATGATGTACATAAGAGCAAAAAAAAAGGTAATATTAATCTAATTTCTTTCCTCTCTTTTTACTTAAACCAAACAATCATATAATATTATTTCTACTCTATAAAGCAGCCCAGATAGAGTAACCCAAAAGTAGAAAAAATACGAAAAGGGTTTGGGCGGAAAAGTGAAAGCCCAAAGAGGAAATGCTCAATGTTAGTGCTGTAGAGAAGACAACAAATTTGAAGAGAGAGGTTTCAAGAGTCTCACCTTCAAAATAAAAAAGCAAAGGGAGCAGAAGGAGCTAGAGACGTAGGTTTCATATAAAAGTGTAAAATAGTGAGTTGTTAACGATGCATACCTCGATTGTTGGTGTGAAAGATAGATGATAGGTGTGTAATTAGGGCAAATTTCATGATGAAAATGGCAAATAATTAGAGGAAGGGGTGTTTATATGGTTTGAAGATTTATCAAATGTCCCAATTGAAGAAAAACAACGATCATATCTTCCTTAGATCAACAACTTTCATGCCTGTACTTGGGTAAGAATGTATTGGTTTGAAATTTGAATTTGTTTCAGATTTGTGATTTATGATTTGTGATGTATTTTTAAATTTTTTTATTTTAAAAATAGAAGTATGTGAAAAACCCTATATATAGGGTGTCTCCGTTGAATAAGATTGCATTGCTTGCCATTCTCACTTGTGTGTTTCATTATTTGAACTAACTTGCATTATGTCTACCAAGTTTTAGTTTTCAAAATTTGAATTTTGAATGGAGTTGGAATCAAGTTCCAGTCCGTTATTTCTCACTCATTCTTTCACCCTCATTTTTCATCCTCATTCATTCTCTCTTTTACCTTTCATTTTCCATTTTACCTTCCCTATACCATTTTGATTTCCTCTTCTTCTCTCGTCTACTAGATGCATTTTCATTTCGTGAAATTGATTTTAGTGTTTTATTTATCAGTTGTGACTTGCAAAACTCTTGCAAGAAGCTAGAGAATGATGTATGTATATTAATGGCTATAGTAATAGGTGCTCGACATTTTATGTGTTATATTATCATTTGATAATTATAGGGAAATAATATACCTCTTTTTGTTTGAGAATAGTATAAGTATATTCACTAAAGTCATGTGTATCTGTACCAGGTCTGCTCTATTTATTTAGCTATCCATTTTTCCCCAATATGCCTTATCCCTTTTCATTATATTTCCTCACAACTTTGGTCACATGATGGTTAATGTTTATTAGTCTCTAAAATTGTGAATAAAACTTTATGAGAACACGATTGATTAGTTTATTCATTGTAGCTATTAAATTTATATTCATTCTTACAATCATGATTGAATTGTACTCATCATTTGATATTAGATGGACACAGTAATTAAAAAACCACACATACACAGACACAGTGAAAGATAAGAACGAGAGAGAGAAAAAAAATTACTGCACTCTTCACACTAGCGCACATCAAGCAAAGGAGAGGAAGAAAATTTTCTCTCAAAGCTTTAATTTCATTATTTTTGTTTTTCAAGTGCAGTATATAAGCAACCCTTTTATAGGCAATACATAGTAATAAAATAATAAAACTTAAAAGCTAAGATAAAGCTATAGGTGGTAGCACAAGGTTTAAACAATTCTTAATACTGAAGCAAAACTTAATCGATAGTCAACAATTGCAACTACTGCAACAGTTTTCAATAGTCAAGTTTTACAACTTAATTTAATATATTTTACCGACATTGCCTCCTTAAATCAAGCTTGTATCATTCCAAGCATTTTCTTCAACTTGTAAAATAACTCAATCTTTAATGGCTTCGTAAAAATATCCACTACTTGCTCTTTAGTTGAACAATAATTAATCTCCACTTCTTTTTCAGCTATCAACTCTTGTATTTTGTGAAATTGAATATCAATGTGCTTGGATGCAATGGTAGATTTGTTGTTGCAAAATATTTATGTGGGAGTATTCTGCTTCTAGGTGCATCACTTCTAAAATCTTCTCAATCATACTACTTGTGTAGCACAACTGGTTGCTGCTATGTATTCTACTTCAGCCGTTGAAAATGCAACTATCGGTTGTTTCTTTGAAGACCACAATACTACACCAGTACCTAGATGAAATGCATACCCTAATGTGCTTTTCCTTGTTTCTACATCTTCAGTTCAATCACTGTCTGTGTATCCAACAAGCTTTACATCATTGTTATTAGCATACAAAATTCCATCGGTCAAGGTACCTGTGATATATCTAAGAATTTTCTTAGCTCCTTGTAAATGGCAAACACTAGGCTCTTCCATGAATCTGCTAAGCAAACCGACTCCAAAGACCATATCTGGTCTAGTTACAGTCAAATATCTCAAACTTCCAATCAAACTTTTGTAGGAGGTTACATTCACCCTTTTGTCTTCACTTTCTTTGGTCAGCTTTAACTTTTCTTCAACTGGGTGGAAACTGGCTTTGAATTCCCATCTTGTATTTCTTCAAAATATCACCTGCATATTTCTTCTGAGAGATAAAAATCCCATCATCTTGCTAAAGGACCTCAATGCCAAGAAAGTAGGACATTAAGCCTAAATCAGTCATCTCAAAGCAACTTATCATAACCTCCCTGAATTATGCAATCATCCTTGAATTATTGCCAATGAAGATTAGATCATCAATATATAGACACATTATAAGAATATTTCCAAGATCAACAAATTTAACATATAAAGTGTGCTCAAAAGGACATCTCTCAAAACCATGTTGCACAAAGTATGAATCAATTTTCTTATACCACGCTCTCGGTGCCTGCTTCAACCCATACAATGCTTTCCTCAATCTGTAGACTTTATCTTCTTTTCCTCTGATCACATATCTTGTAGGTTGTTCAACGTATACTTCTTTTCCTAGAATACCATTTAGAAAAGCAGATTTAACATTCATTTGATATATCCTCCAATAAGTTTGAGCTGAAAGAGAAATAATCATGCGAATAGTGTCTAATCTTGCAACAGGAGCAAATACCTCAAAGTAATCAATACCTGGCTTTTGTTTATATATTTTGTAACCAACCTTGCTTTAAAGCGGTCAATTTCTCCATTGGGTTTGTATTTTGTCTTGTACACCCACTTCACTCCAATAGGTCTTTTATTCTGTGGCATATCTATTAACTCCCACAGTTTCATTCTTCTCAATAGCATGAATCTCATCATCCATGGCTTTCTCCAATACACATCACTTGAGGCTTCTTCAAAGGTCACTAGTTCACAATCTGCAAATAAAGCAAAGTTGATAACCTCTTCATCTAATGGGTCATTATCATTACCCGCAACATAATCCTCCAATTTGGCCGGTAGCTGACGACGCCTTCGTGGCCTGTTAGATGATTCTAGTTCATCAAGAGTTGGGTCTAGGTTGTCTTTCATTTTCTTCATTGTTGTCAGGAATCACCATCGGCTCCTTTTGGGACTTTAAGGACCAATCCCACACGCCTTTCTCATCAAATGTCACATCTCGATTGATAATCACCTTCTTTGTCTTTGGATTATAAAGTTTGTATGCCTTGGAATTTGTACTGTATCCAATGAAAATACACCTTTCACTTTTGTTATCTAGTTTCTTCCTAAGGTGGTTTGGAACATGAGCATATGCTATGCATCCAAAAACTTCGAGGTGTCGGATTGATGGTCTTCTTCCACTCTAAGCTTCTTCTGGTGCTTTGTCACAAACACTTTTTGTTGGGCACTTATTTAAAATATAGACAACAGTAGCAACTGCTTCTGCCCAAAACTCTATAGGCATTTGTTTGGCCTTCAGCATGCATCTCACCATGTCTATGATTGTTTTATTCTTCTTTTTAGCAACTGCATTTTGTTGAGGCGTGTATCTGGTTGTCAATTGATGTTTAATTCCATGCTACTCAAAGAGATATGCACAAACAAGGTATTCTTGGCCTTTGTCTGTTCTTAGTGCTTTAATTTTGCATCCACTTTGCTTTTCTACAAACGCCTTAAACATCTTGAAGGCATTACATGCTTCTAATTTCTACTTCAAAAAATATACCAAGTCTTTATGCTATAATCATCAATGAAAGTAATAAAATACTTGCTATCACTATGTGTTGGTATCTCAACTATACACAAATCTGAATGAACTATCTCTAGCAACTTTTTCGCCCTCCATGACTTTCCAGTTGGAAATGACTCTCTGTGTTTCTTTCCAATCTCATATGTCTCACATACTTCATCAGGAATATTCACAATAGGTAAACCAGAAACATATTCTTTTCTTGACAGATAATTTAAACCAGAAAAATGAAAATGTCCAAAACTGCATATACCACAACCAATCTTCATTTGGAATCATGGAACCAAGTAAGAAAATTTTCATGATGAATTGTCAAAGGGAATAGGCGATTAAGAGTCATCTTTACCTTGGTAATGAATCTTCCATTTCTGTCAATCAACGTGCAATAACCATAATGAATCTGCATGTTGTAACCATTCTCTAATAGGTGCCCCATACTCAACAAATTATGATGAAGACCAAGAGCATAGAAAACATTAGAGATAAAATTTTGAGAACCATCCTTCAACTTGATAGTAATTTGGCCTTTTCCTAAAATAGGAAATTTGTGTTGTTTCCAAATTTGATGGTAGATTTTACCGTTTCATCTAAGGAAGAAAACAACTCCTTTTTCCCACACATATGATTGCTACACCCAGTATCCAAATGCCAGATATTTTCATCCTCTAAAAATGTATTGCTTGCCAAAAATAAACTTTGTGGGTTAACAGAATTCTCACCAATATTTTGATACTGACTTTTTGCTACATTTGCCTGTTGATTAAATTTACAGTCTGCAGCTTTGTGCCTGAACTTTCCACAGCAAAAACAATTAAAATTTGTTCTTTCTTGATAGTTGTTACCATGACCTCTTCCTCGATTGGTTGAACTATAATTATTTCCACCTCCTCCTTGACTAGATGATATGAAACTGTTGTCTCTTCCTTGATTGAAATTGCCACGTCCTTTTCCTTTGTAATTACCATGACCTCTGCCTCTGTAGTTTCCTCTTCCTCTACTGTTGTAATTATCATGACCTCTACCTTCTACACTTTGATTGGATTCGACATCATTGTTGAGATTCACTTGACTTTTCAAAGCTTCTTCATTTACTTTTTTTATCTTTTCCAATATTTTGCTCACATGGCTTTTAATACTTCCCTGCAATTCTGCTACTGTCATGGTGTCTGTGTCATGGGACTTAATTATTGTAGTCACCACATGGTCAAACTTCATCGGCATGGTGCGTAGAATTTTTTACACCACTTTACTATCAGATATATCTTCTCCATACACTCTCATCTTATTGATGAGATCTCTTATTGATGAGATCTGTAACACGTGAAAAATATTGTTCTACAGATTCAGAACTGGACATTTCATATCTTTCATATTCTCTTCGCAGAGATTGTAGCTTCGATTTCTAGCCCTTTTCTACTCCTTTGTATGACAACTTCAGAATATCCTATGCTTCCTTAGCTGTTTTGGCATTTGCTATTTTTCCAAAAATGGAATAATCTGCTCCTTGATGAATCTGTGATAGTGCCAATTGATCTCTCCTTCGAGTAGTATCATCAGCTCATTCTGCTAATCCCAATTCAACAAAACTCTAAATATTGTGAGCTCTTAAATGTGTGGACATTAAAATCTCCCAATAGCTGAAATCTAACTTTCCATCTAACTTGGGACTTGGACCAAACAATGTTGTAATTGGTAGCCATATCTCTCTCTTAAAAGTATATCAACTTAGAAAAAAAAATTGACAAAGTGAGAACACTCTTGTTCTTCACACACTCAATATTTTTTTTTACTCACACTACTACCAAGCTCTCAAGCTCTGATAACCAATTTGATATCAAATGGACACAGTAATTAAAAAACCACACATACGTAGATGCAGCAAAAGACAAGAACGAGAGAGAGAAAAAAAAAATTACTGCACTTTTCGCACTAGCACACATGAAGTAGAGGAGAGCAAGAAATTTTCTCTCAAAGTTTCAATTTCATTATTTTCGTTTTTCAAATGCAGTACATAAGCAGCCCTTTTACAGGAAATACATAGTAATATAATAATAAAACTTAAAAGCTAAGATAAAGCTACAGACGGTAGCACAAGGTTTAAACAATTCTTGATACTGAAGCAAAATTCAATCGGTAGTCAACGATTGCAGCTGCTACAACAGTTTTCAATAGTCAAGTTTTACAACTTGATTTAATATATTTTACCGACGTCATTATGTTATTTATATAGGTTGGAATGTCAAAGTAATTGTCAACTGGATATTGTTCGAGTGTTTAGGGGGTGAAAATGTCTCAATTGTAACTGAAGAGGACGTTCAGACACTATCCAATATTAATACATCTAAACTATTAGAAGAAGCTATGGTACCTCAATTTGGAGTTGAAGAGGCAACCACTGCTCCATGTCAATAAGAAGTTTGTGTAGCCAAACCATGCAAAACAAGTTCCTATCTTTTCCATTGACGACCTTGTAACATATTTTCCGTTACAAATCATGAATAAATTTTCCGTTACTAGCTATTCAAACTCAAAATCAATGATAGGAATTTTGTTACAGTTGACATTGATTCGATTGTTTGAATTTGAAATCAATGGTTGAATGTGGTCCATTTTTCAGTCAGATACGACCCATTAATTTTAACAAAACGTTTAAGGACATTAATTCGCGCTATTATGTCAATTGAACTCTGTGATGGATAGAGCTCTATAAATTGGAAGGTGCTTTTTGTTTTGGATCACTGTGCCTACTCCTCTCTTCAGAAAAACACACCATCGAGTTTGAGTGAGTAAAGGTCCAGAAAAGTCAAAACACTGAAGGTAGAGATTAAAACAATGGCTGGAGGTAAGTACCTCAATCTAATTATTTGTTTCCGCTTATTCTTGATCTGAATGTGTTGTTTGGATTTAGAACATGTTTAGATCACCTAGTTTACATTTGGTATCAGAGCCTGGTTTTATGCCTTTGCCTTGCTATTTGTTTGTTCTGGTTTAATGTCTATTATTTGGGAATTGGTTTCGATATTAGAAATGACTGAAAATCATCGTATTTTTTTTTGTTGCACGGGTCTCAACTAGGTCAGAATGACCTGGATTAAGATAAAAGACACATAAATGAGTGTCATTTTCGGATTCATTATCGAAACCCTTTTGGAAAAATTACCTGTTTTAACTTATTTACTTGTTTCAGCACTTTAGGTGTGCAGTTAAAGTTTGACAGTTATTTGTCTTATATGAGCAAACAAATTCATGCGCACTATTTTCTAATTGCTGCAACATAATTGTCCTACACATAAAACACATTGTGTTTATGCAATGCTTTAGAACTCACGCTTTACCCACTCTGAAACTAAAGGTTTTACAGGTTTTTTTACTAAAATTATCAATTTAATTAATATTTATGTGTATAGAATAATTTTATATGCATAATAATTAAATAAAATTCTTTAGCACGCAAACTATTATTAAGAATGATTATGAGTTAATTTTAATGTATAAAATTATTTGCCTTTTTGTCAAATTGTATGTTTTCTTTTGGTATTGTTGAAACATGCAATATTAAGTTAAATATTTTATAAATTAAAATTGACAACTTAGAGTTTTATTTATTGAATAGTTGTATGCATAATTTATTTGTTTATTTTTAAGATTTTGTGTGAATAAATGTATGATTATTATACATGCAAAGTTTGGTTAAACAATATTTATGCAATATTATTCAATTTATTTGCTATAATTGGGGATATTATGCAAATAT